>PVIU01003599.1:80934-142059 GCA_004026605.1 Ondatra zibethicus
CATGAAAAGTCCTAAGTTATTAAAATATTTAAATGCCATATTCTGTCGCCTTTGAAAGATATGAAGAATGTCTATCTAACTGAAATATACCTCTATATATCTAGAAAATCTAACTAACATGACTACAAGCTTGACTATATCAATGATTATCTATTAACAACCTATATTTTCTAATTATACATTACATTTTTAAATGAACAACACAATCACAATACCTTAATCAAGATCAGAAATATAACAAGATTGACCTTAAATTTATATCAATAAGGCAAAATGTATACCAATGTAAATTATCTATATCTATATCATCTCCCCCTTTAAATTTAAATTTAAACAACATTTAGAAACAATATTTGGGAATATGGGTGTAGTTACTTCTCTCCAAACTTCTTCCTGCTGTATGGGGGCGCTGTCAATCAGGTCTTTCATGGTGTATCCTGTTCATCTCAGTCACCAGTTGAGTGAAGTAATTTTCTGAAGGTGTTCACAGTGACCTTTCAGGAGGGCGTGGTCTATCAAACCACATTGGTGTAGAAGGAATCCACAGGGTCCCATCCTCTGTGAAAACAAAAGAAGAACCTCCTTTCCAAAGCACCATATCCTTAGACCCAAATTTTGAAGCCATTATACCTTTGTAATAATATCCATGCTGGTTTAGCTTAGCAGCCCAGACAATGAAACGTCTCTCTGTACTTAGCTCCTTTACAGTCAAAAAATTCAAAGAAAACACAATAAAATACATAATCCAGACATTCTGTGAATTTTCCATTTTTACGTGGCTTATTTTTCTTTTAA
This sequence comes from Ondatra zibethicus, assembly GCA_004026605.1. Classification (NCBI taxonomy): domain Eukaryota; kingdom Metazoa; phylum Chordata; class Mammalia; order Rodentia; family Cricetidae; genus Ondatra; species Ondatra zibethicus. The sequence goes on from PVIU01003599.1 coordinate 81,730, forward strand.
TCTTTGACTATCTGTACTCTGTCTCTTTAAAGACTTTACCCTTTTATTTTAAGCATCAACATTATTTTATGACTCTCTATACTCTTTTTCTTTTCTCTCCCAAGCCTATGTACAGCCATCCATCACTGTGACCCATTTAGAGGTCTTTTATGTCTGAATCTGTCCTATTGTGAATCTGTAATTCTCTACTGTCCAGGAACAGTTTTGCTTTGTGATTTTAAAATGCTAAGCTCTTAAGAATCTAAGCTGCCAGGATCCCAGGTCAAATACAGGTACTGCCTGCTTGCTCTGCCCAGTCCAACATGGCGGAGGCACTTGTGCCTCTGAGCCGTGCACATGGCCAGCCTGCTTGTGCCTCTGAGCCGTGCTCAGCCTTAATGGCTGCGGAAATCCACCATGCTCTCCCGCCTGACTAAGCCTGATCCCGCTGTCTGCCCAGGCAGGAAGAACTGAGCCAAGGCAGGGTCTCAGCTACTTTCTTACCAATCCCGAGCGGGCACACAAACATCCGGGCCCACAAATGCTCCATAGCCGGAGTTTGCACCGGCGGCAGGGCCCAGGAAGCCGCGTTTTAAAACCGCGCACCTTTTTTTTTTTTTTGCTATTTTGTATTGCCGAGTCAGGAAATCTCTCTGCAGCACACAAACAGCAAAAAGCTGTGTTAAACTCTCTCTCTTTTTTAAGCCATCTCAGGTTTTTAAGTGGATTCAGTCCACGTTGAGGCGCCAATCTGTTGTAATGAGGAGCTCGGGCTGCGTTCCCGGCACCGGGCCCCTTGTGCCATCCGGCTCCCAGTGTGTACCTGAAATAATTACATGGAAACTGTATTCATTTAAATACTGCCTGGCTCATTATCTCCAGCCACTTACTGGCTAACTCTCACATATTATTTTAGCCCATCTCCATTAATGTGTATTGCCACTTGAGTTGTGGCTTACCGGCATGAGTCTAACCCGTGTCCATCTTGTGCTGGAGAAGAATGGCGTCTGCTCCACTGCCTTCTCTCTCACAGCATTCCCTTCTATCTACTCCGCCCACCTAAGGGCTGCCCTATCAAAAGGCCATGGCAGTTTTCTTTATTTAACCAATGAGGGCAATAACACAAATAGAAGACCCTCCTACACCAGGATCTAGTAGTTTGGTCACATGCAGGCTTTGTAGCTGTCAGACCAAAGTCCATTGACTCCCACTAATGAGAATCAGCTATATTTATGGGTTTTTCCATCATGATCTTGACTGCCCTTACTCATATAATCTCTCTTCACTTTATTTAAGTGGATTCCTGGAGCTCAGCCTAGCACTTGGCTGTGGATCTCTCATCTGCTTCCATCACTTACTGGATGAAGGTTCTATGATGACACCAATCTGAACACAGGAGACGATTAGTTCAGGCACTCTATCCACTATTGTTAGGATTCTTAGCTGGAGCTGTCCTTATATACTCCTGGAAGATTCCCTAGAACCAGGTGTTTCCCTAGCCACATAATGACTCCCTCTCTCATGATATCTCTTTCATTGGTCTTCCACTCAATTTCTCAACTAACTTGACCATCCCATTCATTCATGTTCTTATCCACAACAGCCATTTTTTAGTGACCTCGTTCCCCAAGTTTACCCAGGAAATATCATCTATTTACCCTTCTCAGGGTGACCTATGTGTCCCTCTTAGGATCCTCCTTGTTACCTATCTTCTCTGGAGTTGGGGACTGTGTTCTAGTTATCCTTTAAATCTAGTATCCACTTATGAATGAGTATATACCATGTTTGTCTTTCTGATGTAGAAGATTTCAAATAGATATAAACCTATTCCCATGCATGAAATTCAAGTCCATGTGGATCAATAACCTCAACATATACCCATATACACTGAATCTGATAGAAGAGAAATTAAAAGTATCATTGAATGCATTGGCACTGGAGACCATGTCCTAAATATAACACCAATGGCACAGACACTGAGAGTAACAACCAATAAATGGGACCTCCTGAAACTTATATGCTTCTATAGCACAAAGGATACAGTAAATAAGACAAAAGAGCAGCCTCTTTAGTTTCTTATGTCTACGTAATACTATATCTCTCTATCCACATCAGAGAAATTCCCTTTTCCTAGAGAGTATGATTAATACAGAGGCACACAAATAGTCAGTGTGAATCTTAAGAGATTTTATGGTGTCCAGCCTAAATATGACATCTATAAAGATATAGAATCATCATGGAAAAGGGGACAGAAAGATTTTAAGAGACAGATGTGAGGGATGACAACAATAAAGCAGTGTTTTCTGGGTATAATGGCCTGTTACACACATTAACTCAACAGGGGCTGCAAAAGATCAAATCTTAACTTACCGGGAGAGGGGCTTAGGACTTAAGAGCTGAGGAATGAATGATTGGCAATCCATGACTTCTGCAGAATTCAATCAGATTTTTTCAGGTGTTTTGTCCCTATGAAGCTACCCAGATGCTAGTAGATAATCCTAAAACTGTTCACAACTTGACAGTTATATGCATATTCAGTAGGTTTTTAAGGACAGAACACATGAGTTTCAGAGGAAACAGTGTGGAGGAAACACTTTTTGTAGCTGTTCCTTTCAAGAGGAAACCTCTCCAGGAGGGGGAGGAATCCTCATGAGACTCAAAAGGTAAGTAAAATGGAAGGTCTGGATTAGAAGAAATTTTCAATATTCTTTAACCAAACTTCCAAGCTTTGAATGAGCACTGGGGAAAAAGCATCGTACTGAATCTGTCAAGCTGCCAGCACATTTTCATAAGGCATCACATGCATCACATTGGGACATTTGGTCAACCACCTGCTTTTCAGCAACCCCTTCTCTTGTAAGTAAACCCTCATTCACGCACTTGTTAGTTTTCACAATGAAGTCTTATTGATTCCCTGTGTTGGACTTTGATCTGTTCTTACTTTGGAGAAGTTCTTACTTTGATCTGTTATGAGTCCCCTTTCAGTGTTGAGTTAATGTATGTGCTATATTTCCCCAAGAATAATCTCTTATGCCATAATAGATTAGAGAAAAATTGGGCAGAAGACAATGTGGGTGGATTTAATCAAAATGAAAAGCATGAAATTGGCATAAAATAAAAATGCATTAAAAATACTATTGCAACTATTTTCTTGCAGATATGCATCCATTTCAGTAAAGCATACAGATAGCAGTAGAATTGCAGAGTTCTGGAACTGGTTCATTTTAAAATGTTGTATTCTACCAAAGTTCTCTCCAAAATGTCTAAGAAAATTTACACATATTTCAGGAGTGCAAAAATAAGAGGGACAAAATAAATACTCTTTAAAATAATATTGTTTCTGTTTTGTAAATACTAGTGAACAGAGTTGTGAAATTATATACAATTACAAATTCTCTAAAAGTCACTTATATTAAATTATATCAAAATCTATTTTAATAATATATATTATACAACACAATATATAATGCAATACATTATGCAAATATATATATATATATAGTGTAGGTGATGAAAGCTGTTCTAACAAACACAATCTTATAAACAGGATATTGCCAAATTATCTGATTTTCTGGAGAGCTATAATTATATATGAACCTATGCTTTTGTGGCTGTAATTTTGGTATGAGATCAGGAATCTCTCTCACAAATTGTGACATATTTTGTTTACTTTCATTTTTTCTTGAAAGACTAAATTTATTTTTACATCCCATTGTGTTGTATATTAAGTTATTTACAGGTATATAACAGCCAGCTCAGATCTTGACATTGTAAACTGACAACTAATTAATTACCACTTATAACCTATGTGCAGACTCAGCAGAGGTCTTCTGTTAAACTGGATAGTGTTTGCAATATCCCCAAGTAACGCAGTCCAAATAGAATTATACACACTTCCCTTACATTTAAGGCTTTGAATGTAGGTTTCTGACTAGGACTTTTGCCACTACCCTTACCTCAGCTTATCAAAAGACAATCATAGATTCATGAATTTCCACAATTTGAGAGAAGTAAGATATTTATTTAAAAACTATAATTGCTTACTATGTTCTCACATAAATTTATTTCCATTTTTAAAATAGTCCTCTGTTACATTTGCTTAATTTTTTAAAAGCTAAATTTCATCATTTTAGTTTTTTTGAGGTATGGATTGGGTCAGTGAGAGCAGTGTATCAGATGAGTTTTCTTAAATACAAATATCAGTGAACTTCAATATTTACAATTTATGACATGAACAAAGACAAGGAGAATGATAACTGAGGCTTCATGTAATAGTAGAGGAGGAGCAATCTAATAGTTATTCAGTATTCAGACAAAATATGTCACCAATCATCATCATCCTCCCTTTTAGTGTTCACTCAACCTTAGATTTCCTCTCAAAATATCCCTGCATACATGCTCTATAACTTTAATAGAGTAGTTTTATTAAGCTAATGTATTTCTCTCCTAAGCTAAACTCTATTGAACTTACTTGTTTTCATCAGGTACAAATTGCTGAAAATGCCTATAGGTTTTGTGTGCCTGAAATTACAATCTCTATAATTATAGGAAAACATTCACATAACCCATGAAGAAATTTAAATTTAAAATAAGGAATTTGAAATTAAGAATATACATTCGTTTGTGTTTTAACATTTTGCAGACCTTTGATTGACATTGTAAAACAAAAGCCCCATGACCTTTAAAATTAATTTTTGACACTGAACGTCCTGTGTTAACATGAGTATACTCATGTCTAATAACCAAAAATGAATAAATTTTAAAAAGAGGCTTTTCTTCATATATTGGCACCAGTCTTTACACAGGACCCAAGATTCTGGAATGCAGCAACCAGCTTCCACAGTAGTGGCTTTTAAAGGAGAAGACCACAAGTTACACTCTTTCTAGTGCAAGCATAAGGTCTTTTTGTGAAAACTAAACTTTTGTTAACAGAAGCAGAAACAACAGTTTTCCTAACACTGTCCAAACTAGGAATATAATGTAGCTATGATAATTTCTTTAGAATCAGTTAAAATTTGGCTACCTATATCACAACTTTATCTCAAGGAAAGAACATAGAAGAAAAAGAGGTGGAAAGACTACAAGAATCAAATGTTGGGGTGGCAAACAAAAATGGTCATATAACAGAAAAGGATAACTACATTCATAAACTCAACACCTACAAGTCATGCACAAATCAATCAATACCTTAGCATCAAGTGGAAAGGAATTCATAAATCTTCAGCACAAACAGAGGAGTTATGAAGTTGATAGTTTCTCAGCATAGGAGACACAGTTTTCTTTAAAGATGGTTCCTGGTAGGTTGACCAGAGTTCAGTGGAAGATACCACACCAAGAAGCATATAAACAATACAAACTGGAGTAAATGAGTTACTAAACCCCAGTTTCATTGTATTAACTCCCCTCCACTGCACTTTGTAGGCATCAGGTACACGAATGAAGTGCTGACATATAAAGGAGAATCAACAATAAAAGTTATTCAGAGTTAAATTATAAAAATGGGTTTATAAAATTAGAAGCCACATTTTAAAAAAATGTAATTTCACTTTGAAGTGGAATAATCTCATTTAAAAGTTATGTGACACAAGGGAAGAGCAATAGCTATGGCGACAGGATTAGAGGGTTGTCAAAATAATTATTTATAGCAACAATTAAAGAAAAAGAGCCCATGAATTTGAGAGAGAGAGCCAGGTGGTATGGACGGAGAGGTTAGAAGAAAGAAAGGAAAAGAGAAAAAGAATGTAATTACATTCATTTCTAAAATTAAAAAGATCATAAAATCAGAGAATGAGGAGTTGTTGATGAATAATGTCAATACATGAAATATTATTGACATAAACAATTAATACCAAAACTTTCAATTATGGATGCATACCGTTATAGATTTGCCAAAATACCCATAGTTTGTAAAATTAAGATTGAGCCTTATTGTACACTATAAATATTGGGAGGAAATATACCAACATAGCTACATCAGTTGTGACTAACTTATTATTTTGGAACTGATAGTAGAAGTTTTTTTACATACGGATGGAGTGGGTATAACAAAGCTATAAAAATTTGAGTTTTCTTAACTTTAGAATTATCCATTAAGAATATATAGAGCAGATAATTAGAAAAAGGGGCATGTATCTAAAGTGATATACTAAGCTATTATGTGACAACAGTAAAAACTTATTAATAATAATGTTTGAAATTTCTTGCATTATTTAAATGACAATCTCTTTTTAAGAATTTTTAATTTTTATTTTATGTGTATGAGTATTTTGTGTCCTTGTATGTGTTTCCGTTTTGTGTGTGCCTAGTGCACATGGAGGCTGAGAGCCTCCTATCCATTATAACACACACACACACACACACACACACACACACACACAGAGAGAGAGAGAGATCTATTTAGGGATGTTTTGGGGGGTCTGTGCTTTGAAAAGAATAAAATACAATGTCACAATGACTTATGAGAAGGGAAAATAATTTTTAAAAAGTATTTATTTAATACAACTGCATATTTCCATAATGTGAAACTCTAAATGGGAGATTTCATTATTTTTGTAACTTTCAAATCCCAGCAAGTGATACACAGACTACAGTCATAGATTTAGACAAACCAATATGTCTTATTTCATACTATTGATTCAGAATGATTAAAATAAATGATTAAAATTCATCCATAGTTACTCCGTCTATGTGAAAGCCAAGTGCAGCATTGTGTGACATCATTTGTTGCCCATGGTGATGTTTTCCAATGTCAGTAGCATTCAGGATAAATGCATGTAGTTAAAGCAGGGTGTGATTCACGTATTTGGATTCTTATTCTCTAAAACATAGAACGGTTTGTGGAAGGAATATGTGGTTAGACCTTGTCAGAAGAAGTGTGTCACTAGGAGTGGGCTTTGAAGTTTCAAATGCCTATGCCAGACCCTGTCTCTGTCTGTCTGTCTCTCTGTCTGTTTCTCTTTCTGTCTCTATGTATCTGTGTATGTCTCTTTCTGTGTCTCTGTCTCTTTCTCTCTCTTCCTCCTACTTTCAGATAAGATATAAGCTCTCTACCACTCCAGATGGATGCTTACCTGCCTCCTGCCTTGTTTCCTATACTCATGGTTGTGAACCTTGCCTCTGAAACTGTAAGCACGCCCCAAGTCAGAAGCATTCTTTTAAAAGGAGCCTTGGTTATGTTGTATTTTCACTGCAATAGAAAAGTAAATAAGACACGTGGTTGTATGTTTCATAGGTTTTTTTCTTTTTCCTTTTTTCAGTTTTTTTTTAATGAGCTAGCATATTTCTATGCAGTTCTGACTGTCCCAGAAATTGCTGTATAGACTAGTTGTAGACTGGGGGGCCTTGAACTCACAGAAATCCTCTTGTCTCACCTCCTGGGATGCTGGAATTAAAGGCTGTACAGCTCCAGCAGGTTCATTTACTTATGATCATTAACAGCAGTATTACAGATTCCAGTTCTTGTATCCCACACAAGCTATCTAGCTTTGTAATAAAAGTTTCTAATGTTTTCTGATTCAAGTAACTAGAAACCAAGATAATAGAAATTTAAGAATTAAACATATATCTTACAAAGAAACTTCCGTAGCTAAGTTTAAGTCAGCACACTGTTTTCCCTCTAAATTGTACAATAAAATGGATAACTCTAAATACATCTATTTGTTTCATTTCAGAGGTTGCTATAGTCTAAGATATGTATTAAAAGAAAACAGAGGTTTATCCAACATTTCAATTTTGAAGTTGTAAATACTGAGAGTCTCAAGAACTTCATATTTTACATTTTAAAGAATCATTAAAACCATCAACGTGACACATCACTTCCATGATAATCAGAAATGCAGCAACAGATGACTATACCCACTGACCCAAACAAAGAATTTTTTCAAAATTAGACCATCAGTTCAGAAGATGTTCTTTTGTTTATACTTTATTAATAAGAGGCTGAGTGAAACCTGCCATAGGTAATGGGGAGGGTACTCATAGGAGGCTAAAAGGTATTTTTGCCTCATATGTTTCTGAAATTTAGTAGAGACTGTTAATTTTAAATTTCAAACTATTGAAAACAGTCTGTAATCAGTATCCCTGAGGAAGTTTCTTAATCACCTTTGAATATTTTATATTTACTAAAAGTTCTTATTTTATGTTCTAAAAATGTGTAGAAAGTTGAAGTGGTAAATTCTGATAACTCCCATATTCTCCAAACTGTGTACTCAGAACGTACACATTTCTACACCTTAGTCATTTGTTTCAGAGGCCTGAGGGCTAAATTGGAGATTAATTCTGGAAGCTGGAATTTTCCTGTCTCACTTCACATGCAACATAAATTGCATATAAGGGAAAGTTTCCTTCCATAGAGGGCTTTATATTACATATGCCACATCCTGTGTTTTCCTCAGTGTTAAGGAACTTGGAACACTTTTATCTCATGCTGCTATCTCAGAAAACTGGATTTTATGGTGGAACTTCTTATGAGTGTAACCTATTTATGATGGAGAATTATCCCCTGAAAAATACACATCTGATGCAGTAAGAGCCTTATAATTCTGGCTTTCTGTACACTGCTGAAAAGAGGTGGTAGAAGAACTGTTCTCCCCAGGACTCAGAGGAATTAGTATTTGACAAATCAGCCACCCTTATACTTCACCCTTCTATATGAGTGCTAAGTTTTCTTATGCATTCTATTACATATTTAGTGTTCTACACAATCTCATTTTCAAGCCCCTTGGACCTGCTTATACCTTCTAATCCATGTACTCACTTTTCCACCTTAATATCACTTGTTCTCCTACCTCTATCTTAAATAAAGTTCTGGTTCTCCCTCTCATTCTATTGCTTTCCTGTTACCTGAACTCTATTCATATAAATACATATAAAAATAGAAGCTAGCCTCTAAATTATGAGGGAACATATTGGGTGTGTTTTTCTGAATCTGGGTTATCTCATATAATATATTTTCCTGTTCCATACATTTTCTTTTAAATTTGTTGATAAATAAAATTCCATTATGTGTAGGTATCATAGAGATTGTTTCTCTTAATGAAGAAAAACTTTAACAACACAATTGTTATTCCTATCTAACTGACCTGAGATTTAACCTCTTCATTGCCTGCAAGTTTCTCTTACTTAATATGATTCTCTGATGTAATCTAAATGTGTTCTAAGGAGATCCTGAACAAGTACATCAGTTTCTACTAACAGTCACCTACTGAAGAAAACAATGTAGAAATTTACAAATGTAGAGATGTTCTCCTGGATTTGTCCATTCTAAGTAAGCAATCTAGATATTTGCAATTATTTAATGTATATGTTTTCAATGATATGTACAATTTTTGTGAATGTGTAAGTAAAGTTTTCAAGTGTTTGCTTTCAATAACCTTACAGAATTCATACTATCTTTGAGAAAATTAACCAACTGAATATTTTCTTCTGATCTGATTTGCTCATGTATATGTCAGTGTGTGACACTCACTTAAATGATTTATTTAAATATCAGAAAATATCTTAATATATAGCTAGAATTTTTGTAAAAATATATGTATTATTTGTATTAGATATACATATATGTTCATTTAAGAAAAGTCAACTAAAGTGTCTAATATCTTCTTCCATGTGGTCTTATAATAAACATTTTATGTACTGATAGAAAAATCTTTTACTCACATTCTTCTGCTTATTAGATTATAATATATTTCATATAGATTTTAATTATTTATTTCTATTTTGAATCCATATGACCTAAGAATAATGGTGAGTATTTAAACAGAATAATGGTGAGTATTTAAACAGCATCTTAAAAAGGCACACTGATTCTTTACAAACTGCCTTGAAGAACATCAACCTGGTGCCAAAATAAGCTCATTTATTTCTTGAGAGTTAAGAATTGCAGTTAATTTTTATTTAGAACTACATAAAGGTTTAACATTTTATGACAATATTTTGGGAGTTAGGAGATTTCTTTGTGTTGTAAGTTTACCAAAAGCCATCTCTGATACAAACAATTCCCTATCTGTTTTCTTCATTATAACAAGGTCAAGCTGTTAGAACAAGTTATTGTGAGTGCTTTATAGGAGGCAGTAACTTTTATAGGCATTTGACAATGTTAAGGCATAGAAACCATGGTATCAAAGAGTCTATATCTGCTGACACGCACAATTCTCTAAGTTTGGTTGCCCAGTCTATACTTTCTGCCTGGCTACTGGCCAATCAGTGTTTTATTAAACCAATACAGTGACAAATCTTTACAGTGTACAAGAACATTGTCCCACAGCAATATAGTATGAAGAAACTGCAGTTATCAAAATTGCTTATGATTGTGTACTTTCATATTCAGATACCCACGTGCTTTATGAACACATCAATTGAGCATGTAGTGTGAATTATTCTTCCTGGATTCCTCAAGCCTTCCTTGTAGATAGTATATGTACTATGCCTCAGGATATGTGGTGTTTTTTTTTCTTGATAATTTTTTATTTTTTCATTGAGCTCTACATTTTTCTCTTCTCCCCTTCCTGCCTCTCCCCTCCCCCTTCAACCCTTTCCCAAGGTCCCCATGCTCCCAATTTATTCAGGAGATCTTGTCTTTTTTTACTTTCTACTTCCTATGTAGATTAAATCTATGTAAGTCTCTCTTAGTGTCCTCATTATTGTATAAGTTCTTTGGGATTGTGGTTTGTAGGCTGGTTTTCTTTGCTTTATGTTTAAAAACCACTTATGAGTGAGTACATGTGATAATTGTCATTCTGTGTCTGGGTTACCTCACTCAAAATAATGTTTTCTAGCTCTATCCATTTTCCTGCAAAATTCAAGATATCGTTATTTTTTTCTGCTGTGTAGTACTCCATTGTGTAAATGTACCACATTTCCTTATCCATTCTTCAGTTGAGGGGCATTTAGGTTGTTTCCAGGTTCTGGCTATAACAAACAATGCTGCTATGAACATAGTTGAGCACATGTCCTTGTGGCATGATTGAGCATCCTTTGGATATATACCCAATAGTGGTATTACTGGGTCCTGAGGAAGGTTGTTTGCTAATTTTCTTAGAAATAGCCACACTGACATCTAAAGGGGTTGTACCAGTTTGTTTTCTAGAGATACTCCAAATGGTCTTTCTTTTTACAGTAGCCCTCACTTAGTAAAGAAATCTAACGAATGGCATTATCTGTTTCAAATATTTATCAGAATTACCTAATTCAAAATTGAAGGAAAAATCCTCCTACATTTAGGAAATTATAAATACTAAACTTCATGAAGTATTCCTGATAGATTTGTCAATTTGACACAATCAAAAACATCTGGCACATCACTTTGAGGCAGGGCCAAGCCCTCCCCCCATATCTAGGCAAAGCAAAATATCCCTCCCAAAATAATGGGCTTCAAAAGTCTGTTTAAGCACTAGGAATAAATCCTGGTCCCACTTCCAGTGACCCTACAGACTGCTTCAGAGATAAAACTGTCACCCACATTTTAAGGGCCTAATTTGGTCCTATGCAGTTTCCCCTGCTGTCAATCTTGAGTCAGTGAGCTCCACTAGTTCAGGTCAGCTGTTTCTGCGAATATCCCTATCATGGTCTTGATGCCTTTGCTCATATTATCGCTCATCCCTCTCTTTGACTGGATTTTGGGATCTCAGCCCAGTTCTTTGATGTGGCTCTCTGCATCTGCTTCCATCAGCTGCTGGATGAAGGTTCTATGATAACATTTAATTTAATTACAAGGGAAGGCCAGTTCAGGTACCCTCTCCACTATTGTTTTGGGTTTTAGCTGGGGTCATCCTTATGGATTCCTGGGAATTTTTCTACTGACAGGTTTCTTGCTAGCCCCATAATGGATCCCTCAATCAAGATATCTTTTCCTTTCTCTCCCTCTCTGTCCTTCCTTTACCTCAGCCATCCTGTTCCCTCATGTTCTCCTCTCCCTATGCCTTTCCCCTCTCCCTCCCCTTTCTACCTTCTGTCCTCTCCCATGCTTCCAGTTGCTTTTTTTAGTGCATTTTGTTTCAAAGAAAAGAATAAAAAGATGTATATATTACTATAGTCCATAAACCTCTAATTGGACCAGGCTACAACAGTAATATTTGGTTTTCTGGCATAAACTGACTTCCAAAACCAATATCTAAGAATTCCTTGAGGCATTATTCTATTTTATTTTATTTTAAAGTCAACAAGTTATAATCTCATAGATCCCTTTTCATGAACAAATCAGGGAAATATTAACCAATTAATTTTGCCAGTAAGGAAGAGATAATCTTAAAGTCTTTCTTGGTGCTCCATTATTCAACTGGTGTTCAGTCGATAATCTAACTCTAGTTTTGGAGTAGACTGAATAGATTGAAGAATCACATTATCACATATATTATTCAAATGTAATGTTATTAGCCTGTATTTGGCTAATTAGAATGATTACATGTGGAAAAATTAAACTAGCTTAGGTATGAAAATACTGTTCATCTAAAACATCATGTCCTCCTATGGATTTCTAAGATTATTCTGATAACCACTGAAACTGTGGTGTATCATAAAATTAATTTGGTTATAGATTAAATAAGTTACCAGAATCTTCCCAAGAATCTAATTATTTCCTTTGCACTTATGCTTTTCATTTCGATGGCAATTGTACTGACACAAACACTGAAAGAAGAGCTGAGTTTTGCCAAGATCCGGATGCCATCCCCAAACATCTGTCTTGTAGTCACTTTTCCATGCTCACATCAAGGAGTAGGTGTTATGAAACAAGACCACTTTACTACTCCATTTACTTTCAACCATTCCAGCCCATCCTTTTTAATATATCTTTTTAATAGGACAGCCTATAATTTGAACTTCACTTTTGTTATTTTGTTGTTCAATGCACAACTCCAACTCATCAAACAAAGTAATAGAGAAAATATTAGGAAGAAAAAAACCAAATATAATAATTATTTCTCAATATCTGATTGGTGTAATGATAGCACAATGCTCTTGGTCTAAAATATCTTTATGCCCATTACACTTTTATATCCTCAATATTCATTCTCAAATGTGTACTAGATTTCTATTACCAATGTTAAAATTATGTAGATTTTTAAGGTTTCATGCATGATATCAAACAAAATTAATAACTCTCTTTTGAGAACTTGCTGGTATTTGCATTTATTTAGAAAATTGAATAACCTGAAAATAAAATATGACTCTCTGAATGAGTATTCAGAAAAAAAATAGGTGTCTTTTTAGGTGGCAATAAAAGAAGAAAACATTTTACTTTACCTAGCAAAAGAGAGTTGTAAAATATCTGCTTCTGTTACTAATTGAGATGCTCAAAATTGAGACTTATACATTTCCCTCTCATGTTTAGGATACCTCCCCACTTCCCATGCTGCATATAAACAGCAGACAAATTGTTACATGGACAGGAAATTTCACTTGCAGCTTCATCACTCAGAGGATAAAACTCTTAAGTTTGTTTTTCTTAGCAAATTCAGTTTTGTAACTTTGGGAGATAAAGATATCTTCATTAGAAGAAATAAAACCTTTCACATGCTTTAATTAGGTTTGAATCTTTGAGTTTACCTTGTCATTCATTCTCCTTCTAGGTCCACCACAGTTAGAAAAACTTTAAAATCTTACTATAGTTGCTAGTTAGACAAAAAAAAATTCTATTAGTCACCTGAACCCATTTATTTAAAGTAATGACTTAGGACAGTATTTGTTGATAGTTAGTATACTGCCACACTGTATTCTCCTATTAGTATTCTCATTTGTACAGTGATATTATCACTATCCTTAATCATTATCATTTTTATAAATTTAAGTTTTCCAGAACCAAGGCCCTCTACAAGAGTAATTATTGCTATTAACTGATGAGCCAGCGCTTTGCCTCCAAAATGTGTTTCTTAGAACTCCTATTACTAGAACTCGTGTTTCTGCCTACCATGTGTTCAAGCATATCCTCATTTCATGGTGGTGTCATGAGCTGTTATTTTTCAGAATGGCAAAGTATTGAATAAGTTGTGTAGTACATATGCAAAATTTTATCTACACCTTTGTAGCCACAATCCTTGTGACTGTAATTGTCACAATTCTTGTGGCAATCCTGTAATTTAGAATTTTAAAAACTACATAAAGATATTTTTGCATAAAAGTCTAAAAAATGACTATTTAGGTTTCATGTCTATCTATTTAGATAGATAAAATACATTATGTCTTTGATGAGGAGAGATATTGAGTTTACAAAAATTCCCTGCTTTCTACTGTTAGCTCTTTATTTGTAAATTAGTTTAACATAACAATTCACATTAGTTCAACTTATATCCAGTCTACTACCTCTCACCTATTTGTCTGAACTTTTTCTGCTAATATATCTATCACCTATGTACTTAATATTTATCTATTTATATATAAGCTAGCTATGATTTAGCTCTCAAGTTTCTGTCAATTTTCTCACCAATTTATTTATCTTATTATCTTTCAAACTACTTGTTCATATAGTATAGTTCCCAGAAAACAGTAAAATTAGCATAAATTGTTGTTGTTGTTATACAGTGCCATATGGAGTTGTCTGATCTGGAAACCTCTATCCAGAAGAGGTTGACTTTGAGCTCATTGACATTCCTTACCTCGGTCTTCCAAATAATGGGACAAAAAAATGCATCAGCACACCTGACTTCATGTAAATTTTTAAAATTATCTTTTAGATTTATTTGAGAATCACTTATAATTTGTTATCTAAATAAAAAGAATTACATTTCTGAATACCTTCAAAGACTAATTTTAGAGACATGTGCCCCAAAAGCAAATAAATTATTACAGAATTAGAAAAATGCTATTATATGTCATTTAGGTTAAACTTTTAGGTCATCAAGTTTTTTATAAGAATATGATAAAATTCTTAACAAAATATCTGGCTGTGTGTTTCTGAAACCTCTCCTAAGTGCTGTTTGAGTAAGCCTCTCTCATAATTACTTGATAAGTAGTGATGATTGAATAAGGCACCAAACTATGAATATAACAGAATATCATTCAAATAATTTCATTATTATTATGTATTATTATTACTATTATTATTATCATGTTTGGTGTATGCCAAGTCTCTGGAATATCTAGGCTCTGGTTTCTGGCCATCTGAGAAATATAGGGCATTATGGTAATATTAACATATCTGTTTGTCATATAAAATTTTAGTCATAATATTTTTGGATAACTATATCATTTACACAAGTCATCATAAATATTTTCAAAACCCTACATCTAAACATGAAAAGCCTTTATCCTTGACAGTTATTCTTGAATTTATATAATTACTCAAGAAGATTCAACCACCATCTAACATGTTGCTTGAAAGTGTAGCTTTGAGAAACAGAAGAGAGGAATAACCTTTTGGAGCAAACCATGAAAGAAAAGAAAAACTTCAAAAGTTTGCTTGCATTTTATTTTTGAAGGTTTCTTGTTTTCTGTCATTTTATGCTCTGTCCTTTATTGTAGAAAGATGAAATTCCTTTTGACTTGACATCTTCTTCAAGGTCAGTATAGTGATTCTTTTTACAGTAGAACTTCACTTATTTTATTCCCAAGGAGAGGAAAATAAAATAAGACTTCAAGTTTAGTACATGTACTCAAAGGTCAGTTGTCATCAATGACCTACGTTCCCTTCTCAGAGCTATCAATGCTGACCATTCCAGACCGTAACAATGACAATGCCACCAGTAAGAGGAATGTGCTGCGGAGATTTGAGAGGCTTGGAATCAGTAGACATGCTGTAAGGAAAGGAAACCATAGGTAACTAGTTTTGGAAACTTCACTGAGATGTAACCTTAAAGCTAAGGCAAGACATCTACCAAGCATAGTTTAAGGGAAATATGCAACTGTTTCTGAGATGGTGTTCTGGCAAATAAAAGTCTGTTTATGAATGACTTCGGTAATAAGATGCGAAGAAAACAATGCATGAATGATGCTCATTGTAAATAAATATCAGACTAATTAAGATATACATACATATTGCTTATTAAATACTTACCAGTAGCACTTTATTTGGAATTTAATGTTTAAAAAAAGAACCTTAATAATGAGCTGCCTATTTTATTTGCCGGTAGCTATTGGATATAGAGGTGCTCTCAATTTATCAGTGAAAGCTGTCTATTAAGATGACAAGTTTTTTTCTTACCAATTGTTAATGGTAATAATGGGATGCTTTTAAAGTACTACTTGGAAATTCTTCTTAGCAACGTTGCATATGCTTTCAGAAAATGTGTGAACTATTTTCATGAAAAACTCTTTGAGAAAAAGGGGTCATCAAAATATTCCTAATTAATTCCCTTAAGTTTAATGCTAGTTAATGGCAATATAGTCACTGCAAGATTGTTCTTAGGAGGTGTTCAATCTCATTCGTGGGGAAATAGTCTCCAGTGGTTTAAACTTAAGTGCTGAGAAAATGAAAAATAGATTAAGGCTTGAAAAGACCCAACATAAAAGATTATTCAATCTGCATCCTGTTTTTTCCTCTCAATATTTTATTACTCAGATGATAACAAGTCTGTTAATTTACTGTTTTACCTTGAAATATTTCCTCCTCATAGCCTTTATTGTTGGGGGGTTACTTTAAGCTGTGCTTTGTACACTTGACATCCCCATTATTAAGATAACCGCAACTTTTATAAAAATGAGATGTTCATAATTTTCATCTTGAATAAGATCCTCTTTCCCTCCTAATTTATATGTTTATCTTTGACAATGTATGGGCCACATATACCTAGGAAGCATAGGGTTTTCAGTGTTATAATCTAATAATATTTATGCATTATCTAGTTTTGGATATTTTTCAAGAAATTATATATATATATATATATATATATATATACATATATTCTGATGTCAACACTGGATTTCAAATATTTCAAATAAATAAAACATAATTAATTCTCAATAATATTTTAAAAATTTTTATCCTACCACTAAGTTTATAAACATAAATCTTCAGAAATTAATTAAAATATATTAAAATCCATAGAGGAAAATA
This sequence comes from Ondatra zibethicus, assembly GCA_004026605.1. NCBI lineage: Eukaryota > Metazoa > Chordata > Mammalia > Rodentia > Cricetidae > Ondatra > Ondatra zibethicus. The sequence goes on from PVIU01003599.1 coordinate 98,693, forward strand.
TAGTCTTTGTTGACTAAAAAGCGTTGAAATATTCATGGAGAAAATGATAGAGCAAGTGTGGTGATGGTTAAGGGTGACTTTCTCTATGAAGAAACATGTGATTTACCTTAATTAAACAAAAAACTTTACAAGCATAAATATATCTCTGAATTTGTAATTAGCCTATGATCCCAAGAGAGTGATCTCTTCTAATTCTGTACTTTCACTGTTGTAAAGAATAGATAGTGCTAACTTATTACATAAAATACAAGATTTCCTACATCTCTTGAAGAGTCACCATAAAAGTTGTGTATTGGCCAATTTTACTGTCAGTTAGATACAAGGCAGAATGATCTAGGAGGAAGAAAAAAATTTAGAAAATATCTACACTGAACCATGCAGGTTTGTTGGGACATTTTCATGTCTAGAGACTGATATGGAAAGACCCAGCCCACAGGGCAGTGCCTCCAATGGGAATATGTGACTGAGTTAAACAAAAAAGCAGGCTGACGAAGTCCTGGAGAGCAAGCCCGTAAGTCATATTCCTCCACTATCATTACTTCAATTTTTGCCTCAAGGTTCTCACTTTGAGTTAATGGCCTGGTTTTTCCTCTCTGATCTAAGGTGTTGGGAGATGTAAGCCAAATAAACCCTTTATTTTGTGTTTAATTTGACTTTGGTTTTTCTCATAGAAGTATGGAAATAAACTAATGCAGTGAGCATTGTCTTAGTATGAGTGTATGAATCATTCACTTAATATCATAATTGCAATTATTACTAGGGAAAGACAAAATTAAATCACTGATTTCATGGGTTGTTGAATTCATTTTCTGTGATCTAGCAATGCATCCTTACATATTCTCATTATTGCTGCTTTTTTAATGTACTATTAAAATATATTTATTTTTTGGGAAATCTTTAATATGTCAGGCAAGAAAGACATCTAACTAGGAAACCACTGGATAATTACTTAATCTTGCTTCCTTTTTCTGTCCTCTTAGTCAGTTTATTGCCACTAAGGGATGCTCTACAAATTAGAAACATTTTTATCGGAGCTCTGCAAGCTCGATCTTTCAATAATAACTTCAAGGTTTGTCAGCTTTCTATGTAGGGAAGTGCAGGGAGGAGCCTGAAGCATTGTTAATGCTTGTCAAAGGGAATGAGGAACAGAGGTAGAACCATCTATGAGAAGTTGCAAGTCTTGTCAAATATGATCCAATTAAGTGGTACTGACTTCCCCAAGGAACACCTTTTTCCTGGTAGAAATTTAATAATGCTTGGTGACTTTACTCCTCAGGCTAATGGTGGACTTTTCAGGCCTCCAAGAATAAAACAGATTTAAATTAAGATATGTCTCTTTGTGTGTGGGTATTGAAAAATATTCTTGCCAACCCAAGTCATCCTGCACTCATGCAGACTTTCTTACTAAATGATTCTAAACAAAATGAAGGCTTAAGATTTTGCATTTCCCTTAATATAACGAAGTCATCACCCTGTTCTAGTTATTTCTGTGTCTCCAAAATCCCTGTCCATCTCAGGGACTATTTTGAAATCTGCTGAAAATATATTAGGTTTTCTTTATTGACTATTTCTAAAATTTCTAATTCATAATAGTCATTGTTCACAGAATTATTTTCCTTCTGAAGAATGCAGTGATTACCAATAACACACGTTCAAGTGATTTATAAAAATATGTTAAACACATGAGTCTACTTTAAACAGACAGTTACCCATTAATTAACGTCAACTGAAGAAAAGCAAATCAGTTTTCGCTGGGGACATGTCTTAGTTTCTCTACTTATGGGTTATGCAGATCCAGTCCCTACCATTTTCTCTAAATTCTCTGTAGACCTACAACTCATTTTTGTAATTTGGGTCAGTTGTGAGGTTAGGCTTTACTCTGATTTGTGAACATGTGTCTCCCTTCTCAGAAGATTCTTCTATTTTTTTATTTTTTTAAAAAAGAAAACAAACTATCTTTTTTCATTATACAAACTAATCCAAGTTCTCACTTCTTTTCCTCCCACTCCCTGCACATACCCGCACCCAACCCCTAACCACTGTTCAGAGAGAGTAAGGCACATTGCTTAGGGGAAGGTTCAAGGCCCTCCCTACTATATCTATGCTGAGCCAGGTATCCTTCCAGAGAGAATAGGTTCCCAAAAAGCCAGTACAAGCAGTACAGATAAATATTGGTGCCACTGCCAGTGACCCTTCAGTCTGCACCAGCCATGCAACTGTCAACCACATTAGGAAGAACTTGTTTGGTCCTATGCTTGTTCCTTCCCAGTACGACTGGTTTTGGTGAGCTCCCATTAGCTAAGGTAGACTGACTATTTCAGTGGGTGAACCCATCATGGTCTTGACCTCATTCCTCATAGTCTCACTCATCCCACTCTTCAACTGGACTTTGGGAGCTCAGTCCAGAGCTCCGATGCCGATCTCTGCCTCTGTTTCCATCAGTTGCTGGATGAAGGTTCTATGGTGACATTTAAGATATTTATCAGTCTGACTACAGGGCATGGCCAGATCGGGCACCATCTCCTCTATTGCTTAAGGTCTTAGCTGGGGTCATCCTTGAGGATTCATGGAAAATTCTCTAGAGACAGGTTTCTTGCTAACCCTATAATGGTTACCCCAATTAAAATATCACTTTCTTTACTTTCATCTCTGTCCTTCCTTCATCCCAACTATTCCATTCCCTCAAGTTCTCTTTGCCCCCTCCCCTTCTCCCCTCCTCTTCCCTTCTGCCCTCTCTATTCTTCCCACCCCAATGATCCCAATTTTGTCAGGTGATAGTTATTGTCTGTTTCAACATATACATTGTCTGTAAATGCTTTGTTTAGGGTTCACCTTCTAACTTTGCTTCTCTAGGATCATGAAATATGGACTCAATATCCATTGCTTATGGCAGGTATTCACTTATGAGTGATTACATACCATATTCATTTTTTGGGGTCTGGGTTACCTCAATCAGAATGGTGTTTTCTTGTACTATCTATTTTCATGTGAAATTCAAGATTTCATTGTTTTTTACAGCTGAGTAGTACTCTAATGTGTAAATGTACTATATTTTCCTTATCCATTCTTTGGTTGATGGGCATCTAGGCTGTTTCAAGATTCTGGCTATTACAAATAAAACTTCCATGAACATAGTTGAACAAATGTCTTTGTAGTATGATTAAGCATCCTTTGAATAGTTCAACATATGAAAATCTACCAATGTAATCCATCATATAAATAAACTGAAAGAAAATAATCATATGATCATCTCATTAGATGCTGAAAAAGCATTCGACAAAATCCAACACTCAGAAGATACCCATTTCCTACCCTCTTCTTTGTTCTATCTCTCAGCTAGGCTTTTTTGGAAATTCTCAGACTCTGCCCCGTTTTCTTGAAATTTTTGTAGCCATTATTAGCATGTGCACACATGTGTGTGTATACATAAATCTATCTGTCTATGTATGTACATATACACACATGCATGTGTAGATAAATACATACATACATGGTAGAACAATCTTATGATTGCAATATGTGATATATATATATATATATGTATGTATGTATATATTAACATTAGTTATTTAGTTTGGAATGGAATAAAAAGATTTATTTTTTCCTAGTTCTGATACCAAGAAATAAAAAGGACTCCTTTTTATTAATTGATCTTTTTATTTTCCCATTTGAGATAAAAACCCAAATGCATTTCTTTATTTGAATGTTTTAAGATTTTTTACTCCACTCTTTTCTCACTTTATATAGTTATCCCTGTTCCCACTCCCTCTCCGATCTCATCTTCCCTTCCACTCCTTAGAAATGTGAAAACTTCCCATGGGGAGTCAACAAAATCTGACATTTCACTTTGAGGCAAGACCATGGCCCTCCTACCTATATCTATGCTAAGAAAGATATCCCTAGATATGTGCTCCTAGACTTTGGTTCCAGCACTAGGAATAAATCCTCGTCCCTCTGCAAATGGATTCACAGACTACCCAAGCCTCACAACTGTCCCCCACATTACACTCAGTGGTTCTAGTTTGGTCGTATACAGGTTCGTCCCATATCAGTCCAGAATCAGTAAGCTCTCACTAGCTCAGGTCAGCTGTTTCTGTGGGTATCAACATCATGATCTTGATCCTTTTGTTTATATTATCGCTCCTTCCTGTCTCTGACTGTCTTCCAATAGCTTAGCCCAGTGTTTCACTGTAGATCTCCGTATCTGCTTCAGTCAGTTGCTGGTTGAAGGTTCTATTTGATTACAAGGAAAGGCCAGTTTAGATGCCCTCTCTACTGTTGCTTAGAGTCTTATCTGGGATCATCCTTGTGGATTCCTGGGAACTTCCATAGTACCATGTTTCTTGCTAGCCCTTTAATGACTCTCTCAATCAAGACATCTCTGTCTTTTCTATCCCTCACTGTCCATTTCCCTTCTTAAGCATTCCATTCCCTCATGTTCTCCTCTTTTTCTCCCCTTCTCTACTCATCCTCCCCTTCCACCCTCCCTTCTTCCCTTCTCCCCCATACAAATTTTTTCATGAGGTCTTGTTTGTTTCCCCTTCCCAGGAAGATCCATGTATCCTTCTCTTAGGGTTGTGCTTGTTACCTAGATTCTCTGGGATTTTGGACTATAGGCTTATTATTCTTTGCTTTATGTCTAATATTCACTTATGAGTGAGTACATACCATGTTTGTCTTTCTGGGTTACTTCACTCAGAATGGTATCTTCTTTTTCCATCAATTTGCATACAAATTGAAAATGTCAGTGTTTTTTTTTTTTTAAATCACAGAATAGTACTCCATTGTGTAGCTGTACCACATTTTCTTCATTCATTCTTCAGTTGAGGTGCACCAAGGGTTGTTTCCAGGTTCTGGCTATTACAAATAATGCTGCTGTGAACACAGTTGAGCAAATGTCCTTGTGGAATGAATGTGTATACTTTGGACAAATGCCTAGGAGTGCTATTGCTGGGTCCTGAGATTGACTGATTCCCAATTTTCTGAGAGATTGCCACACTGATTTCTAAAGTGACTGCAAAAGTTTGCACTTACACCAGAAAGCAGTAGTGTTCCTCTTACAGCACATTCACTTCAGCATAAACTATCATTGGTGTTTTTAATGTTAGCCATTCTGACTGTGTAAGATGGTATTTCAGAATCCTTTTGAATTGCATTTCCCTGATGACTTATCATGTGGAGCAATTTCTTAAGTGTGTTTCAGCCATCTGCAATTCTACTGAGAATTCTTTGTTTAGATCTTTACGCCATTTTTTGATTGAATTACTTGGCAATTTGATATCTAGTTTCTTGAGTTCTTTATATATTTTGGAGATCAGTCCTCGCTCTGACATGGGGTTAGTGAAGATCTTTTCCCATTCAATAGGGTACCATTTTGTGTTAGTCACTGTTTTCTTTGCCTTACAGTAACTTCTCAGTTTCAGTAGGTCCTATTTGCTAAAGGTTGCTCTCAGTGTCTGTGTTATTGGTGGTCTGGGAAGTGACCTTCTGTATGCATACATTCAATATTACTTCCCACTAGGACTACTTGACATATAATTACTAATGAAACAATGTAGCTTGTAAAATTATTTTTACTTGGTAAATTTTGAATTTGTAGATAGACATAAGCATGTTTGTCAAATATTTCTTCCACTATGTTCATGACAATTACTAATTTTTTCATAATTGTGTAATTTAATACTGGTTTAATTATATTTAAAAAATTGAAATATTTTATAGTACAGCTATGATCAAGAAACAAGCTAAAGCATTAACAGAATGCATAAAATATTTAACTCATAAAATATCTATAACTTGTGCTTTCATCTAGTTATATCTACTAAGGTCTTGTTCTTAATAGCTTATAAGTGCATCATTTTTGTGTTATTAATATATAATTTATGTACCCACAAAATACGTTGCTGAAAATAATTCTTTTAAACAAAGAAGCTAAATGTCATCATATGCACCTGTTGGAATTTGGCAGGTGCTCTTTAAGTACAACCTCTCTTTTTTTCTGGAGCTAACACCTGTAGAAGCATCCCTAAGAGAACTTTGATACTCATTTATTTTTGTGAGATGAAATGATTATAATATCTTAGAGCTACCGAGTGGCCACAATCTTTCCTATGATCTATGACTAGCTTCGGTTTCCCCTTAGCAGTGCATTCTGACATGCTGGCATGCATCTCCAGAGTACAAAGGTGAACTCTGACATAGTTTTCTAATGCTTAGTTTTAGAACTCCAAAAATGTCTTAACTTTCAATTCTATGGCTTTGGTAGTCACTGGGCAGCAAACACAACAGAAGTATATGAAAGAGGTTTTACCTCTTGATTAGAGAAAGTCAAGGTCTTGGGCTCTGTGGAATGGAGTTAATTTTGTGCTACTTTAAAGGGCTAAAACCTTCCAAGTTAATTGCTGTGGAAGATGAAAATTCACCTAGAAAAGCTAGTGAGACAGCTGTAACTTGATTTGCTGACAAAGCTTGTGTTGTTATAGGAGTGTCCTGAGCACATGGTCTTTCACTAAAATTCATCTAAATACTTGCAGGTTCAGTTCTTACCATATGGGCATTAGGAAGAGATTTGTAGGGTAATGGAACTCCACAAGATAAAGCACTATATCTGAAGTGCATAGATTAACTGAAGCAGAGACCATATTCAGGCCCTTCCCTTTTAACTTTTTTATTCACTTTTTCCTGCTTAATACAACCGGACATAAAGATATTGAAATGTTTACAAGAGACTCCTGATAAGTATGTTCTGTCTTTTAGGATCTTCAGAGTCATTTCTAGTGTGAGAGACAATGTCTTCTTCAAGGATAAACCATACACTAATAATGAGTACATGAACCCAGGAACTCCAATGTAATTCTCCTTCTGCTTCCAAATTCCTGAACAATGCAACTAGCCTGGAAAAGTCATGAAAATTAGCCAACAATCTTTTCTTCTAATCGAAAATAGGTTAGTACCACATCTACATGTATGTCTATCTCCATATATCTAATCATAGAAACTCAACTTCCATAATCCATATAATGTTACTTCTATGTACAGGATTACCTGTGTGATCACTTGGTATTGGATAACAAGTTGGGGAATAGAGAGTTCACATATACATAGAAAGTACAGTCCTGATTTCTGATACTGGGGTGGGGATGGGACGAGGATTTATTGTTTATAGGTGCAACGTTTCAGTTTAAAAACTTGAAAAGTGTGTTTGAGCTGGATGAGGGGGATGTTTACACAATAATGTGACTGTATGAATGTTCCTGAATACTGTACATGCTGTGATAAATAGTTAAAAATATGATGATGGATAAACCTGATTTGGTTGAGAGACACCTAGATATTCGTAAAGCATGCCTCTAAATCTGTCTATGAGGATATTTCTAGACATGATTGGCTTATAAACAGCAGCTAACAGGATAAGATGCTCCCTGAGCGTTGGTCATATTTATTGTCCAATAGAGCACAAGCAGAGATAAAATGAAAGTAGAATGAAGGAGCCATCAAGTGTGCGTTTTGACAGATCTTCTTGAATAAATTTTCTGTTGCTGCTGACATCACCTGTGAATATCAGACTTTAGCCTCCCCTGTCTTCTTACATCCTTTCATGCAAATGACCTCTCAGTGAGCTTCTAAGCCTCAGAGTCAGCTTCTTATTCTGAGGCTGCTAGATCCTTAGAGTATGTACTGATTCTTATGTCTCTACAGACTGTAGACAGTCATTGTTGTACTATATCTATCTAGTCTCCAATAGTGTAAACCCATTGAAGTCTCCTTTTAAAATGTGTGTGTATGTGTGAGTGCGTGTGTGTGTGTATTCATACATATTTTCTTAATTCTACCCTTCTAGAGAACTTGGACTGATACCAATGGCAAATTGTATGTTATAGTATTAAAAAGATTTGAAACATATTTTACAATATTTTTAAAATGAATAAGACGCTATGTCCAAACAATTGGATTGGCCCCCTTAAATAGGTAATCAGTATGTTATGTGTATTTGCATTTTAATAAAACAGTTTTTAATTTAAAAATGTAAATATATAGATAATATATGATACAAGGCCTTATTTTTTGGTTAGCTTTACTTTGTATCATTGCCTGTTATTATCAAACATTGTAAGATAAATAATCTGATTTCTATAGTTTTAATATGTGAAATATATGTATTTAACATTGGTTTTTAGTCAATATCATCTATAGCTCTATTATAGTGGTGTATTAAAATAAAACCTATGGTGAATGAGCCAGAACTCAGCTATTACAGGGGTTTAGACCAAAACAAATGGAAGGACTAAACTATTTCTTCATGTTTTCTCTATTTTCAGTACTCACCATGGAACACCTAACCCAACCCCATCCCACTTGCTCTCAACAAGTGACAAGTGCATGGAGAGGGGCTATGAAGTTGCTGGACTTGCCTCTTAGATGTGTCTCTTTAGATCATTTTAATGTAAAATTACTTTTGTGAAAATTATTGTGAAAGAAAACATGCTTATCCAAGCAGGGTGGGAAGATATACGTAAAAAAAAAGAATGCTAAGACAGTTTGCTAGTTCTTTTTGTTTTGAACGTATTCTTCTGGGCCATATTTACATAGTCTATAATGCAACATTTCCCTGTTTCTGTTTTCAGTCATTATAATTTAAATGCTAGCACCCTCTTTTATAGAAATTATTTCACTTTTATTCTAATATTACTTCACATTTTATCCATTAATACAATATTTAAATCATATCCAACCATTCATCTCTCTTAACATTATTTATGTCTCTCTCCACACTCTCTTTAAAATGCATGACTTTAAAAATCTATTATTAGTATGTATTCACATATATGTGCAAGATTTGTACATGTATGTATATACATGTGTATGTCAGAGAGCAACATGTGGGTTCCTGGGATCTAATCCAGAAAGTCAGACTTCGTGACTATTCTCTAAGTCTGTCAAGAAATTTTCGATGCACATAATCATTGTTTTATGAAATATAGATGGTAAATTCCAATATCATCTTACCATATTGTAAAATCTCTGAGATATTGTGTACTTTTCTGAAGATCAATTCTTTTTCTACTATTAGATCAGTTCTCTTATTGTTAAAAATAATATTCTTATTTTCATTTGTCTACATTATAAACATAATTAGACATTATAAACAAAAGGGATTAGCTAAAAGGTAATGTAAATTTCAAGCTTTTCTAGAGTATTTTATGACGGAAGGATGAATATAATGTTTTATATATGCTTTCTTTCTTAGATAAGGCTAGTGTATGATTCTAATTCAGTTACTATAACTCAATCATTTATAGAATTAAAGGAATATAAAGGTATCCCTGTGCATCTCTTACTATAGTTGTCAATTTTATCCTGATGCTCAGTAATGAATGACTTTTTAAAAAAAGAAATACAATATGCATAAACTTTGCAATTAAGAACAATTATCCTTGCTCATTTGACTGGCATTATTTTTTTATGTCAGTCTTATGTGGGGTTCAGGGTAGTGTCATCTAATCACTAAGGCACTTAATGAAACAGAATTCTCTTTTTCTAAAGGCAATTTTCATAGGTAGACTATCACATCTGAACAGAAATTCATATAAAAGGACAACTTTATAGTTGGATATTCAGAAGAATGTGGAAGCTAATTCAAAGAGGGATATGAGAAATTAATACTATCAATTATATAATATTCAGAATATAAAATAAAATATAAATTTAGGCATATGTATATTAATATTAAGAAATATATGTTATATGTTTTGATAATGTGTGGTGCAAAATATTTAACTTTGGCCCAGATGTTTTAGTTTCCTTCTGAGAAAACAATTACCAAAATATCTCTGGAATACTTTTGCTAGCAAGGTAGTGAATTATATATGTAGATTCTACAAAATTGTCTGAAATTACTGTTACCTTATTTGTTTTCAATTACTTGAACGGCAAAGCTAAATAACAAACTCAGCTAATATTTGTCTGTATGTGTTTGTGTACATGCACGCATGCATGTATGCACACTCACAGACACAGTGGAAGGAAAAAGCAGCAAGAGGTAAGAATGGAAGGAAGGAGAGACTCCAAGAGAACTGATGCTATAAAAGCAACATTCCTATGTATAAAGTAATAAGCTTTAGGGTAATAATTCAAACAGATTTAAAAAGGATTTATGGCAAACTGATTTAGTAAAGACAATGTGGAATGATTTTGTCTAATATTTTTAAAATGTTTAGTCTGTTTTTAAATTGTAGACTAGACAAACATTTAGAGAATATCATCTCATACCAAAAAGAAAAAAATTCTGATACATTTGACTCATCATAATGAGAAAGAAAACATCCTAAGGATGAATAAGTATCTTCACTCAGATGAATATGAAATTGGTTCTAATGTTAATGTCTCATTCTAGAGTCTCTTAAGTTAAAAAACAAATAAAAGTAACTTGGCAAGTCTGAAACATGCCTGGAAAAAAAGAGAGAAACAACCCAATCCCTCTCGAGGGTGCTACACCATCAACTGAGACCACAGTAAATTCTAGCAGAAATAGCCCCGTGCTTATAATAAAAAATTCAATAAGCACTAGGAAATATGCCAGCAAATACAAGCACCACTAACACAAATTAACAGCCCAATTATTCCACAGTTTCTCCAAATGATGGGATTAGCAGACACACAATGAGAAAATAAATATGAATAAACAATAAAAAAAATTTAAAGGAATTTGAAAATGGGAAGAAATTCTAGAAGACCATCTGAGGGAGAGAAGGTACAAAGAGGATTGGAGAGTGTCACCAAATCTGTAGAAGGTTCCAAGATTAGAATTTATATCCAAAGGAAAAAATGCAAGCAAAAAATATGTGGATATTTTCAAAAAGCAATCACTACTATTTGGAAGAAAAAATTGAGAAATATGCACTCAAATCTCTACAATTCCTTATGCCTAGGTTCATGGAAGCCTAACTTTCAGTAGTTTTAGCAATTAAGAATTAGGGGAAGTGCAGAAATCATTTGCAAATTAATTTTAAATTTTGAAGTACTAACCCTGTATTGCGTATAAATAACATAATGACATAGACTTTAAAATGTGACAGTGATCTTTTTAGACACAAATATATAACAGATGGGTGTGGCCATACATGTTTGTAATTCTACCGATTGCAAAGTTAAGGTTCAAAATTCACTGCAAATACAAAACCAACATGTGCTATCCTGTGAGTTCAATGCTAATTTGGAATGGACAGTGAGACATTATCTCAAATGTAACTTAAGGCTAGTATAAAACTAATCACAGCATGCTTGTGCAGACTGGAAAGCAGCCTCGGGTGTAGTCCTTGCCTTCTGCAATGCTTAAGACAGGATTTCTTTCCTGATTGCCACTGTCTACACCAGCAGTTGCCATTGTCTACAACAGCAGCTGGACCTCAAATCACAAAGGATTCTCCCCTTCTCTTCCTTGCATCTTTCCATAAGAGTTTTGAGATTCTAGCCCTGTGCTAATGGGATCTGCTCCATGTGAGCTCTGGGAGTCTGGAGTCATATGCTCATGCTTGCAGAGCAAGCCATTTCCCTGAGGACACCTGTCCCACAGCCAAAATGATAATTGTAAGAGTTTTACTGAGAAGCCATCTACGAAGTATTTGAAGTAAGAATATAAATGAAATATTCAGAAGATAATGTAAATTGTATTGTATATAAAAGAAATCTTGCACATTAATAATAACAAAGATGAGGTAATGAAGCCCTGGCAATGTAAATCACAAGAAACGCAGAACTTCAAAAGCAAATTATTTTAAAAGCTTCTGAAAATAAAATAACTGTTGCTATTAAGGAAGTACATTTAGACTACCAGACAATTTCTATGTCACACAAAATAAATACACTGAAAAGTTACACTGTATATTCTGTATCTGAGGAAATAAAAATGTTTATTGATACTTTTCCACTTGCAGGTAATTGTTTGATTTATTTGAGGCTTTAAGCACAACAAAAGACCAATAACAAGATCATGAAGGAACATTTCTCCTTATCATTGGGAGAAATTCTTGTCTCTTTTATTTCCTTTAAGTGGCTATTCTGAATGAAGAGAAGAAAACTGAAAATAGATTTAATTATTATTTCCCTGTTAGTTAAAAGTACTGAGAATTTCAAAAATACTAATTTGACATGTGTGTTTCTTCTGAGAACTGACCTTTCAATGAGCAGTGGACTATTTGCTTTTTTGATGTTTAAAATTTGCAGTTATTTTGTTTTATAAATATTACTTCCCTCTCCCAATCACAGCAGTAAAGATTTTCTCCTTTCTGTGAGACATCCTTTTATTATACAATTTGTTTCTATTGATATCTGCATTTTTATGTTGTGCAGAGATTTTCCATAGTATTATCCTCCATTAGCAACCTTCAGGAATGAATATCAACTTTAAATTCCAAGAATAAAATCATGAAAATAAATAATATTAACTGGAAAGTTGATCAGCTAAAATGGATCTATATAATGAAATAAATAGCCCTGAAATAAATGAGCTAGTACTTCATATTTTATGGATGACATGTGAGATTCTTGATAACTTATTGATCTAAAGGATATTATTAAATGTACAGAAAATTTATAATATTCAAAAACCTTCTAGTGTCTGAATTCATAACCACATGAATTATATTGAAGGCATATCTAAACGTAAAACATCAAATTTAGTAATTTGCTTATATCTTTTAGATATGGGATTTAAGCTTGAAATGAAATTTATTCTATGTAAACTTATGTTTTCTACACCAGTAATTGAGATTTGAGTTAATGTTATGATTTTTTGCTGTTGTTTTGTTTTGTTTTACCACTGTCTTTTGGTACTTGCTTTATTTTTTTTTTTAAGTAGAATCTTCTCTCATAGAATACATCCCACAGTTGCCCCTCCTGCTTCTTCTAACTCTCCCCACTTCTCCACTGTCCTACATACACTTACCTCCATTTCCTTTCAGAAATGAGCAGGCTTCTAAGAGACATCAAAGAAACATGGCAAAACACTGTACCATAAGTAAAGGCAAAAGCCCTCATATCAAGGCTGGGCAAGGCAACCTAACAGGAGGAAATGAGTTTCAAGAATAGTCAACAGTGTCTAAGACACACCTGCCCTCTGTTAGTATTCCCACAAAAACACCAAACTCGCAGGCCTAACCTATACACAGAGGGCCTGGTGTAAGCCCTGCTTGCTGCTTCAGACCCTATGAGCCAATGTGAGCCCTGCTTAGCTTAGTCCAAATTTTTCTGGTCTATCAAAACAGAAGGTCAGTTTAAAACATTCAACTCCTTTGTAATGATTATTAGCCAGTAACTGTCCCATCTATAATTTGCTCAGTATTCTGATAGGATCTTGCTATTTTCCAGAGTCTTCTTCAAAGCCAAACTAAATTGTTTGTAAAAGATAAAAAAGAACATGAGGGATATGTGTAATTAAAATACTAGATAAATAGAACAGAGAAAATGAATTGGAAGAATAGAGTTACCTATGCAGATCTCCATTAATGATTATCTATCATGTTTCACTCTTTATTCTCCCATATTCACTGATAGGAGAAAATAATGAGGCACTTTAGGGAGAACAGCACAAGAATTTTTGGTGAAAAAAATATTCAGAAGAGAAAGGAAAAGACATATTTTAGGTTATATGGTTACCATGAGAAACCAAGAAAATTTTTGTTTCAATATAAACAGTGGTAAAAAATACATAAAAATAAAATGGTGTAGTTTCTTTAAGTTATATTTCACTTTACGTCTAAGTTTGCATAGATAAATAATTTAACTCATGAACATTATAAGCAATTTTGTATTTCCATAGTTTTACAATATGTGAAAACAATTTGATTCTCCAAAGTATCTTTGCAGAGATTTATGTGTTAGTATTGATTTTAATTCTAATGTTGAGAATCCAGTTTTATAATGGATTGTTTTTAATTTCAGAATCACATTGGGTTTATGACCACTAAAGACACACACAAATTTTCCTTTAATATGGAAAATAACAACGTTGTAAGAATTTTTTTGATGTAGAATCAACGTAGCTCAATACTACAGAAATAAAGAAAAGTAAAATAGAGTTTTAATTAATAAAACTAAACAAGAGTTTTCATTCAACATAGAAACTGCAGTTAAGCAACAGCTTAAAGATATCCATGCTATACTTTGTATAAAATAGCACAGATGACATCAAAACTGTTTCATAGAGGAAAACAAGTGAAAATGAGAAGTAAGATTTCAAGGCTATGTTGTTAATTTTTGTTTTATAATAGGAAATATTTAAAATTGAGGTAGATAATTTTCTTTTAGGTTGAGAGTAAACTACAATAGCTTAATTTTATTTAAAATTACTTATTAAATAAGTTTATGGAAAACAAATTGAAACTATTATTTTCAAGTTATCTTAATAGAAATTACAACATATATAGTAAAATATAAATCTTATTTAATTTGCTTATCTGAGAGTGGCCCAGAATATTGAACCATTCCTGTAGAGTTGATTAAAGTTTACTTTCTCAGTGCTTACATTTCAAAGAAGTAATATGATTTCATAAATATATTCTGTTAAATTTACAGTCTAATATATTTATTTTGCTCATTTTATCAGGTTCCATACATCAAAGTATTTATGTAATAAGTTTAATTCTAATTCTAATTCTAATGCATTTGGTAAGCTAGTTGGGTGAGGCAAAATGCCCTCCATAGGTGAACAATGCTGTTTCCAGAAAACATGGTTTTATTAAATGAAAGTCTTAGTATCAGGAACTATATATTTTGTCATTTTTAATGAATTACATTAATAATTTGTTTACTGTTTCTTTATAAATACTTTGATATTTTATTATTTTCTGGTTTTCTAACTTTTTGTTTTTGTGTGTCTATATCTGCCATGCCATGGTATGTATTTACCATGTATGTATTTACCGTGGTCTGTATTTACCATGTATGTATTTACCATGGTCTGTATTTACCATGTATGTATTTACCAGTGAAAGTCAAAGTACAGCTCACTGTAGTCATCCTCTCATCCTACTAGATATTGACCTTCCCAGATGAACTGTGGTTGTCAGAAGAGGAGAAAACTGCCTTTGCGCCATAAGACATCTCATTTGACAAAATTATGATTTTTATTAAAAACACTTTCATGTATGGGTGTTGTCATAGTTTGCATGTGTGATTGTGTGTGTGAGTGTTGCCATAGTATTGTGGGGGGATGGAGGTTTGTGTGTGTGTGTGTGTGTGTGTGTGTGTGTGTGTAAGAGAGAAACAGAGACAGAGAAAGAGACATACAGAGTTGCCATAATTTGTGTGGAAAGGTCAGAGGCTAACTTGTTTCTTCTTTTTATCATTTGGCTTTTGAAGATGAAGCTGGTGACAAGCATTTTTTCCACTGAAGCACTGGACTTGATATTTTCTTGTTGATGCACATATCTTATTGTTTCCTCCAACTAAATTCCTATGTAAAATTGAGGAACATTCAGGTATGGTAGCATGTGCCAAGTACCCCTTTATTTGAGTCAAAGATTAAGGCAGACTATCATTCAAGGTCATCCATGGATACAGAGAAGCAATAGGCCATCTGATCTACCTATATGAGACCTTTAATAAAAATAACTTAGAAAAACTTGAGAACATGCAGGTTCTATACATATCTCCAAATTGATGTACAGCTGCAACATCCTATATTTCAGTGATGGTTTTAGTGAGCTTATTGCCAAAATTAATATGTCCATGTTTCGGTCCCAACTGTGCCACTATAGCAAGTTAGTATCTAGATCATTGGGGTCAAAGGGGAGACTGTCTCGCTCCTTTCTCTCTTGTGCTTAATAAGATGTCTAGCTTTCTTTTTTTACACTTCTGTTACGATGGGATGTCTTTGTCAAAACTGAAAAGCCATTGGGCAACTTAGCCAAAGATCAGAAGTCCCCAAAGCACAGATCAGCACAATCCCTGATCTTACAAATTAATTGCTTCTGGCATAACAAGTAAAATAAATGAAATAATCCTTATATAATTTAACTTGATATTTCATCAATGGAAAATTCATAATCTTCCCACACAAAAAACGAATGATAATCTGGAAGGAATGCTTATGAAAGTTACTATTTCAAACAATAATCATGGCAACCATCTACCTCTCTGGCTCTGTTTACCTAATGTAAGGAAATTTTAGCTCTGGCTTATTCCTCAATATGTCATGCTATTTTACTTTCCATGATAGTCCCATATTAATAAGGAAACTTTTATTTCAAAATTGAGAATTATTTTATTTTATTTGTTACTGGATTGCTAGAATTAATTCTAGTTTTAAATGTAGAAAACAAATAATAAATTACGTTATATTTTCAAAGAACCTTAGTGCAATTGTATTGTAAGTATTATGGTGAGGCACATTTGACATCTTTCATTCGAGATCCCATTTAATTTGTGATTATTTTAACAGCAAATAATCTGGTCTTATCCATACACTGCAAGTGATTTCAAATATAGTTTTTTTTAATGTTTAATACCTCAGAGCATTCCTTGGAAAATTAACGAAAGCAAATTTGGAAGAAAATAACATTTCTTCAGTTATAAGGTATAATATGTGTCAATTCTTAATTTTGTAGTTAGTGAGAACATTAGACAGTCTGTATGATGAAGAGAAAATGCCATAGGAGTTGTGAATATAAATCACTGGACATGAAAACTCTCTAAAAAGTAGCCCATGTTCTGCATTTCTTTCCAATATATTATTTTCTGAGGTTTCATTTTAAGCTGCTGTTCTTCTACTGCTTTTGTTCTTCATCCTAAGAAAAAGGAAAAAAATAGAGTGTTCTTTGAGAATTCTCATATTCTTAGCATACCTCTTTAACACAGGAGCCAGAAAAAAGTGAAGGATTTCATTTGAATAAGAATGATTTGTCTTCTGAGTGTAGAGGGACATGAATACATTATAGCTATCTTTTGCACTTGACATATACTTCTCTCAGCAAGTAGATGGTTGCAGAGAATGCTTAAAAACAATTCTAAAACAGTAGCTTGCACTTAGTCCTCTAAATGGCAAAAATAATTTTTATAGAATTGAATGGGTCATACATAGAATTTCAAACTATATTCATAAGTTAAAATCCATTCACATAAGTCATTATTTACTATGAGCTAACAAATTCACTGATTATTTCATACACATACACAAGTTGAGAACTTAATGTTGAATTAATATTAGTTACAATTGATTTGAGAAAACTAGGCAGTTATTTTAATACATTTACCTTTGGATTACTGGTATGTAGTTACATTTTATATGTAATTCAGGAGGGCCTTGGACTCTGCATCCTCTCCTTTCAGTTTGGTGATGCTAGGAAAACATGTTTGTATGATCATGTGCAAATTAGGAGCTAAAATTTGAGAAGGAGTTTGAGAATTTATTATCTATAACGCAGTGTTTTGAATTTCAAATTTGTTCAGACATTTTAATATTTATATATAAATTATAAGTAGCTTTGAGTGAATGTCCTAAATCTCAACATGAATTCATGTTTGCTTGCATACCTAGTTTCATGAAAATAAATCTTACAATATTTTAGGTGTAATCCCATTTGACTGTGACACACCACAGGGTTTTTCAAAATTTCATAGTTTGGATTTCCAGATTAAAGCTATTTAACCTATAAATTATATGGAAAAATTCCATCTTGCATATTATAGATTAACTGGTTTAGTGCTTGCAAAATTATAAATCACATTTGCTATTACATTTAAAGCCACTCTTGATGTTTTTCTATGTATTTATATTTTTAAAAGAATTGGATTCACATAAACATAAGCAGATTGTGTTGATTATCTGCTGCGAATGCACTCCTTAGCATAGCAGTTTATAATGATTTTTACCCTTACTGCATTTGCTAACCAAATGGTAGAACACATTCCTGAAGCTTTATGCAAATCAGTATTTCCTGAGTTATTTTGAAGAGTGAAAACCTAACACTTTTTGTAAAATGATATAATAATTGCAGATTTATGAAGAGACCAAGATCCTTTTCACAATAATGAATTCATGGTTGCACAAAATCCTCTGATACTCTACTTGAACTTTTAAATATAGAAATCATATCACTTCTCATTACTGCTTTAGATAACATTTTCGATACCAAGTTTTGAGGTAGAAGTTTTATCTATTTTATAAAAATAAGTTGAAATAAGTATAATAAAATAATGTACTAGGTAATTAGTGATTCAGAACAAGGAACATGTGGGAAGGTTGTGGTGATACTTTGTTTGTGATCTAACAAATGAACTTTGCCTGAAGACAAGAGTGTGAAGCTAGTCTCTAGTTAGCCACAGAGGCCGAGCAGTGGTGGTATACCTCTTTAATCCTAACACTTGAGAGACAGAGGCAGATGGGTCTCTGTGAGTTCAAGACCACACTGGGCTACACGAGATTGAGTCAGTCTAAGTGAGAAACAGAGCCAATCGGCGGTGACTCACAACGTTAAACCCAGCACTAGAAAAAATGGATACAGAATGTGATCTGGCTGGGCAGAGAGAAGAATACAAGGTGGGGGGGGGGGGGAGACAGGAGCACAGGACATTCAGTCTGAGGGCCTGTAGAGACAGGATACCGATTAAGGCTGATGATTTTGTAGAAATAAGAACTAGTGGCTGCCTGTTCTGCTTCTCTGATCTTTCAGATTTCCCCACCCAATATTTGACTCTGGGTTTTTACTATTAGGACCAATTAGAAACTGAGCAACAAAAGTAAGCTGACATTTGAGTGATAACAAAGTAGCCAATTGTTTCCTCCTTAACAAAGAGGAATTTAAGGAGATGGCCGGAAAACAGGATGCTATTGGAGCTTTTAAGGGGACATTTTGATATATTTTCCAGTGTTCTGCTCTATGACTAGGGCCCATAAAGGCAAACTTTTTGTTTTGCTCTGTCTTGTTCAAAACAGTGAACTTCACTATAGTACGAAATTTTCCAAACAGTAGAACCAGTTTCCTTGAACATTCCTCTCTAACTTTAATATTATATAAAATTGATTTTACTACATATTTTTTCCAACAAAAAAGAAACTTTAATATTCCTACGGAATTTCCTAAAATACCATATTTTTCAAAAAGGGAAAAATTGAAAATTAGATTAATCTATAAATTAGTATTGCAATTCCTGGAGGGAAAGTGTTCTATACATAAGTATACATATATAAAATAACTGCAATTATAGATAGTGTTAAATTTGTTCTGATTTATGTATGCCAATTTAAGTGTCATTTTAAGTAAGGACATACAAGAAACAAATAAATGTTTAAAATCTAAGGCTAATATGTGATTCAATTGTTTGTGGATTGTTATTATTATTATTGTTTCATTTATTGGTTAAATATTTACTTTTTGATAAATTGGTTGATTTTTGAGACAGTAACTGAACATGCATCACCTGTTGTCTTGGAATAAATAGTCTTTGTATCTCAACTGGCTTCAAATTCACGTTCCTACTGAATCATCCTCTTAAATTCTGGGTTTGCAGACATGTTTCACCACTTCTGTTGTAGATAATTCATTTAGGATAAGAATTAATTCAGCACCAGTCAGGTTCAATGACAGATTTTATATATATATATATATTGTCTTCCAGAGAAAACAATATGAATTAAAGGAAAATAAATCCTTCTTCATTCTTGTGCTTTACTTTGTTTTACTATGGTAACTATCTTTTAAACTGTATATATCTAAAATGTAGTTCTAGATTTTGATTTTCTGTTACTGAATAGAAGTATTTCTAAAATCTAATTATCAAATAAAAACTGATGATTTAGGACCTATATATTTACATAGAACCTTCCATACATCAGTGGCATATATTTAACTAAATATAAATACATCTATTTTAACTTTGCTGACATAGAGAAATTGATGTGGTTAATAATTTCTTTTTATTGCCTTGCAATTGTTCAGTTTATTGGAGCTAATAATCTGGAAATATACCATTTAAATTTTCATTAATAAATTCTATTTTGGTAATGAAGAAGATGTTTCTGCTATAACAGCATATAGGACAGATGCAAAGGGGAAATGGGAAAACGGTGAGGAGAATTCTGACAGGGAATGTCAGAAGAAAATCTGTATGTAAGGATGGAGAAGAGCCATCACCAAGGTTATTTGGAAAAAATGAGAGATCACATTATTTTATATTTACTTAATAGTGTATGATATACATCTTAAATGAAGGCATGATGCTCCATAATGTACATTCTATACGGGCTATATGCAACCGAAATAACAGTCCAGTACTAGTAGTGAGAAACTCCTTTCAAGTAGCTGCTCGAGCAGAGCTGTACACCTCCCAGAACAATATATCCTATTGTTGTTGTATTTGGTTGTCTCTTAGGGCTTGAGGCATTTTATTATTTCGGAAGGAAGCAAACATTTAGAAAAAGAGTATACATGATGCAACATTGATCTAACCTGGATGCGTGCTTCCTGTTTTAAGCTTCCACTGTTCCATTCAATCTGCCAAGAGAGGGAAATATTCAATATCCTTATTTAGTTGTGACACTTACTTAGCACAACAATGTCCAGCACAGGATGATATCCCCTAAGGTATAAATGTGTCTTTTATATCTAGGTTTTAACAGCAGCTGTTTAATAGGACTTAAATCCTACCCAACAGAAGGGAATTCATGTATGGTAATAGAAACCAAGTCAACTACCTAGTACTAGTAGGTCACAACTTCACTAAACCATCATAATTCCTAAATACAGTTTAAAACTTATACCCACAGATAAATGTACATAAATGTAACTCTCACTATTCTCTAAAGAAGCTTCTCTTTTAAACAATTATTTTTATGATAGTAAATTTTTTAGCTTATATTTTATGTCTCTAGCCAATGTTATGGGCCATCATTTTCACAACAAAAACTTGTTTAAATTTTAGAAATTATATCAGAACATCTTTTAAATTGAGATAGAAACATAGACATGCAATGTCAGCTGAAAATTTATCTCCTCAAGCAATGTCTTCACTCCTGAAAGGTGAAAAGGGAATTCGAGTTTGAGAAGCACTCTGTTCAGAAATCTTAGTACCTCTGGTCTTCAGACACTGCATTTAACTCATAAGATTCTAGGTCAACTAGTAAAAACTTAGATATGCTCATGATTTTTAACTTTGTAGTCTTTTCCTACATATATTTATTTTATTGTATGAGAAAACACTATGAGATGATTATTTAAGCTAGAACTTCAGTAGCCTTGAACTGGAATTATAATGAACAGTAAGTCAAGCATCAAGGTTCTTATACTTGTAAGCAAAAGTATATACTCTTGTTAAGAAAAGGGCATAAAAGTCTGTGATAAGCCCTTTTATTTCTAAAGGAACAAGTGGTAAATGACTTATTGCCTACCTAGCATGCTTTTTGTGTATGTTCTCAATGATTTTATTTTACCTTTCTCTCTTTGAGAATCCATTGAAGGAAAGCAAAAATTATGGGGAAAATATTCCAGAAAGTTATCTGCTACTGATTTAGAATCCTTCATTTAAAATGACAAATGCCAGAATTTTAAGTTTTAACTAAATTTTATTTCATTAGATTTCATAAACATGGAAACAAAGTCATGTGAAAATCTGTATGTTTTTTTGACACATTATCCAAATACACGTGAATGAGATATTAATATAAACCATTGTGTAATGGAGTCGACCTCCAAGTGTGCACAGGACTATAAATCTGGTCCATAAAATCACAAAGTTGTCTATGTGGTGGGTATGAAATATTGATTGGTGATATCTGAGCATGCATGCCTGTTTTCCTAGTCCCCAAAATGGAATTTATCCCACAACCTGTTGTTGTGGGAAATAGAATACATACTAGAAGAAGACACAGCAGTAGGCTTCTGGTGCTGGCCCACCTCTTTCTCTAATTTCACATCCGGACACATACAGTTCCTAAATCTCTGAAGCAAGAACACACACTTAAGCTGCATTTTTGAAAAAATAAATAAAAATTTGTGTTATGCTCAAATGTTAAAACTTTATATTTATAAACATAATTGCTAACATTGCATAATTAAGTGGTATCAGATAACTCATCAATCTCTTAAATTTTCTGAAAAGGTTTTCAAACTAATGATTCTATATTCCTTCCAAGAAGCATTCAACAGGTAATTAGAATGCATGATTTAAAGCAGTTTATAAGGTACCACTTGGGCAATTATGGCTAATAAGTTAAGAGTACTAGGCAGCATGGCAGCCAAAATATTTAACTCATTAAGGACTGTTTTTTTCTTAACTAATCTTCCACTACCTATTAACACTCAAGAGATGACAGAATTCTATTTTTATTTAACTTTTACATCTAAAGAACTGTGTAATATTATTTAAACAACATCAATTATAGAAACTATTTTAATTATAATCAAGTATATATTTAAAGGACTTGATATACTCTATTTGCATCTAAAGTAGCATCTTTTAAAAACATCAGCCCATGGAAGCTTGGATGCCTTTGTATAGTTTTTTTTTCAGAAAGTTATTAAACTGTACATTCTGAAGAACTTCATAATAAGGAGAAACCTGTACATGACTCTGCAAGAAGCTCTGTGGTAGAGAGCTTCTTAAGGAGATCTCACTTCAAAACTAAACAATTCCCAAGTCCTCTGCTGAAGCAGAGTGCATGGAAGTACTCAAAAACCAATTTGATTATAGTTGACTCTTCATATACAATTCAGTTATTATGGATAAGAATTGCAGGCTGCAAACTGTTGGTGTAATCATACAGTCTTTAGGGACAAAGTAGCTCATTTTATATTTTGCAGAATGTAATTTATTTGTTATAAGATCTCAGCTTTAACTGAACTTAAATGTACCAAGCATCTTTTATTCAATTTAGTATTTTGTTTTTTGTATAGACACATATATGTGAAAAAAATACTCATGGTGAAATAAACACTAATTCAACTTCAAGAACAAAGAAGAGACCATTGGGAATATTTTTCATAAAAAGCCATACACCATTTATCTATTTGTTTTCACTACTTCAGAAATATCAAAGTTTATTTGGAGCAGATGGTGTCTGTCACTATATTAAATAAAACACTGAGAAATTAGATCTCTCTAATGTGTTAAAGTATTTTGACTTTCAATAATGCCTCACATGTGTACTTAGTTCAATATATACTGACCTTGTTTAAATTAAAGAACAACAAAAATTTATTAAACTTGATGTGAGGCTCCTCATAGCTGAAGAAGTATTCTTTGGCCTTCAGAGAGAAGTCTTCATATGGGATCATGAATGAGTGCTGTATATAAATCACATGAGAAAGAGCAGCTTTTATATGGTTCAGATACCTTTGATTATCTCCGCCATAAGTTTATGTGATAGCCACAGTTCCAAGAGCTGTAGAAATGAGAGACACTGTGCCTCTTGAAGATGTTGTCTTTAGATTGACAGGAGAAGTGGAATGTAGCTCTCGGGAACTCCTCCTTGGCTCGCCCAAGTGATCCCTGAGACAGTCTCTTGACACATTCAGCAATGTAACCTCAGCTATGGAAAACTAGCCTGCCCTGACGATGTCTGCTTCAGCACACTGGAAAAGCAAACCAATGGTATTATAGGCTCTGAAGCTCCTTCCTCCCAAAGTGTTAAGTGAAAGTCCTGTTTTAATAAATTGTCTTGTCACGGTAATTAAAACATATACTAAAAAACTTACAGAGAAATACTTTAATTCATAATTTGGATAAAACGAATCTATAATCTTAATGTATTTAAAATGGTTTATTATTATACTTAATATCATCTGGTATTTTCTTAAACCCACTATTGAATTATCAAGAGCATATATATTTTGTTCAAATGAGGACATGCAAAAATTATATTTGTAGGGAAGAAGATAAATAGCTAGTCCATTTATTTATATTTAGTGTTTAAAACATGATACAACTTTCCTAAAACAAAATGATTAAGACGTTATATATAGCTTCAGTATGGTAATGCTCCAATCATCACATTCAGGGGATGGCCTTCCTAACTAGTTTTAAGGAACAAAACTTCATAGTTTTAAGAATTTTATCCCCTACTACTATGCAAATATATAAACAAATACACATTTAAAGACACTCAGCTGCCATACATACTGTGGCACTCAGATACAGACACACAAATAAGAAAATGAATTATAATAAAACATAAAATATACTATCTTCCCTAACATAAAAGTTCAGTTTGAATTTTGAAATTATTGAAGAGCAAAAAAAAAAAAAAAACAAAAAACCTAAACTCTGCTTGGTTTATATTCTTTTTCAGAGTAGTAACATTGTCCATATAAGAAGCAGCACAAAGTGAATTAACTCTGTTTTAAATGTATAGAAAAAATAATTACAAATATCTCTCCTGTTATAAAATTTAGAAAATTGCAGTAAAGGGACTTCAAGCAAGGAGTCATGAACCACATTTACAATGCAAGTAAGTATATTATTTTCAGTTTGAAGTTGAGATGTATTTATAATTTTTAATATATAAATTTGTATTTACCATAAAGGAAACTTTTCAGTAACTACTACATTTAATAAATTTTATATTTAATACATGCAGAAGATTGGAATTGCATTCATACATATGTTTTTTGTCATGACCTGATTGTAACATTTAATATATTCCGAGAAGCTCTGCCAATGATAAAAAATGTTTGGGAGAATGAACCAAAGAATCAATCATGGTGTATTTAAAGTGCCATTCTGGAAAATCCACTCATAACCCTTTACAGTAATTCTGATACAATCTATAAACAATGTAGTATAATTTGTTTAAACAATAAAGGCTTGGGCCCTTTCTATGGAATGACTATTACTTAGTGTATCTGATAGCAAGGCCCTTAAGAGTTACCAGGAAGCATTCTGGGCTTAATTCTGTTTTTGTCCAGACACAATTACCGTTAATACTTTTTTAGTGCTTTCTTTCTGTAAACCACGTTATTAAAGTTGGTCTTAAATATACTAGAATTTGCTTATTGAGACTTAGTGACTTGGTAACTTGACTTCCATTAATCTGAGAACATAGTTGTTTTAGCACACACTAAAACTCAGTATTAAAAACTTCTAGCATAAAAGCTTTAAGACAACATGGAACTATGTTTACTATTTTTTGAAAATACTGCATTATGAAAACATTCAAAAGAAGAAGAAAGAAATGGATCACGTGATAAAGTACTTGTGTTTAAAACATAAATACATGACTTGAGATCTTCAGTATCCAAGTAAAAATCCTCTTAGGCCACAATAAAACACCAGGACTGGGGGTCCATACAGAGGAAGATGTCTGCTGCTCACTGGCCAGAAGCTGTGCTCAGGTGGCAAGCTCCAGGTTCAGTGAGAGACTCTGAACCGTAAGATGAAAATGATTGAGGAAGACACATGGCGTCTCCTTCTGGCCTCCACACTTTCATACACATGTTCACGCACACCTTAATGCCTCACAAATATCAGCGCACACTGATGTTCAGAATAGAAGGAAATAATAGAATGATTTCATGCACTCAAATCTAAGACAGGTGACAGTTTTATTTTATTTATGCCCTCCCATCATTGCTTTTTTGGGACTAAGCAAATTATTTGATAACTAGATCATCTGTTTACCATTGGACCCTGGAGATGTGACTTACATCACATTTTAACTTTAATCAGCCAGGGGTAAACAAAGACTTTCTCTAGTGTGTCATGGTGTGGTGACCATATCCAGAAGAAGGGTGGCTATCCTCTGTGATATCAGTGCCCTGAAGGTACCCCCCGGTCAGTCCAGAGTCCATGGGCTAGTTCTAGTCAGCTGTCTCTGTGCTTTCCCTGGTCTGTGGTGGGAGCCCCCGGCAGGTGGACAAGAACTTGTCCTGGGTGCTTTTTGGAAGCCATTCCCTATGGTGGGATAACTCGCTCAGCCTTGATATGGAGGAGGGAGGCTTGGTCTCGCTTCAATTTGGTATGCCAGACTTTGTTGACTCTCCAATAGAAGCCTTACCCCTCTGCGGAGTGGCTGGGTGTTTGATAGGGGAAAGTGGGGCAGGAGAAGTAGAGGGAGGGAGAATTGGGTTTGCTATGTAAAAAATATGCAAATAAAAAATAAAATAAATACAAGAACATTACTAGGCCACCGGATAATATTTAATCCTGTAAAGTCAACACCTATAATCAATCATGAAAATATACTTTTATATAAGTCATAGGAAGGAAGGAACCGTTAGTCTGTTTAATTGGGCAAAAACACATAACCATAGACAATGTATATGTATATAATTGTAACTGAAAAGGAGATAAAAAGAATTGCATTTTAACAAACCTTTGTATGTTATGAATTATGAAAGTGCATGTGCTGTGTGTGTGTGTGCATGCATGTGTGTGTGTGTGTGTGTGTATGTGTACACCTGCCTAAGGAAAATGTCAAACATCCTGCTCCTTCACTCTGTCCCTTACCCCCTTGAGAGAGGCTCTCTTACTGAACCTCACTCTTCTTGAAGTTCATTGTTTCAGTGAGTTTTGCACAAGAGTAGCCTCCCAGGATTGCCTGTCTCTTCTAACTAATCTGTGTTTATAAGTACTAACTACCAAGAAGCAATGGACTTTTGCTTAAGGTGGATTTCAAACTGTGGTCTTCCTGCTTGCTCAGCAAGTGCTCTTACACACTGAGCCATATCTTAATCTCTACGCATTCTAAATTGCTGTATCCCATGGCTTCAGCGTAAGGTTCCACAGGAGCACTACATTTTAACAGTGAATAACAGAGCACAGACTTCCATTGATTAATTTGACTTTCAAATCTTAGCATTCTTTATTTGCTACAAATATTGTAAATAGTCATCAGATATGCACTATTTCAATGTTATCATAGGTCATGCATCGTTAGGTAAATGTCTTGTAGGTATTGGGTTTTATAGGGCTGTGATACATAGGAAGAGTAGATTCCTTATATATCTTGCACAGGAATATATTCCTTCAAGGAAAGCACTGTGGTGTGTTTCATGATCATCCATATAACATGTCTATGAGCTTTCTAATGATATTAACATAATCCTTTAGGAAATGAAAGAAAATCCATATTATATACACTATTAAATTACACTGAGCATCAATGACTTACCTTTTCAAAAGGTAGAATGATCCTATCATCTGTTACATGGTGAGTAGCTTTCCCATATATGAAAGACATCACATCAGGAAGCCAAGTAATGGTACATTTTGATATTAATTAACAGTTGGAGTAGTCATATTAGCTCTAGCAAAGAATAATCTACTTCACTGAGCACCTGATTCGCATCCATCCTTGGCATTATAAGTGCTGTGTTCACAGACAATTGATAAAGAAATATAACAATGAGAATGAGTGGTGCAGGGGAGCTATCCACCCAATTATTAACTGCCAGTTTTGTGACTAATATTGTTCAGCAAACATTTAAATATCATATACATGTGTTAATTCTGAATGTATGTTCTCAGGAAGCAAACATGCAAAACAGCTTTTATGCAAGACTGAAGATCGCTTTAAAGCACTGGTTCTTAAACTTTCTACTGCACTAAACCTTTTTTAGTGTTCCTCATGTTGTAGGGTGAGCCCTCAAACATAAAATTATTTGGTTGCTACATCATAGCTGTAATTTTGCTACTGTTATAAATCATAGTGTAACTATCTGATGTGTGTCACCTGTGAAAGGGTGATTCAACTTCCAAAGAGTCATGAACACATGTTGAGAACCACTGCAAAGTCTTGTTTTATTGTAACTCACACACAATGTTATATCTATGTGTTTATTATTTTATGTACTATATAAACATATACATGCATATAATAATGGTTGTCTTTATAATTGCAAAAATAAGCTGTGCAAGTTAGTATATGTCTATTCAAGAAACTGAGACAAGAATGTTGGCACAGAGGTCAAAATAGCTTGGT
Organism: Ondatra zibethicus; assembly: GCA_004026605.1. NCBI lineage: Eukaryota > Metazoa > Chordata > Mammalia > Rodentia > Cricetidae > Ondatra > Ondatra zibethicus. The sequence continues at coordinate 126,603 of PVIU01003599.1, forward strand.
TTACACAGTGAGTTTAAAACTAAGATGTGATGGAGAACCAAGTCTCAAAAACCAAAATTAAATAATTACAAACATACAAGAAGGAATAGAAAATTACCAAGTCCCAGAAAGAATTGTTGTTATGTTCCCTGAAGTCTGCCTAGTACTTGGGTGTCAGTCTATGTATCGCTTTCCCGCAGTTAATGGATGAAAGTTTTATAATAACAATTCGGGTAGTCACCAATCTGAGTATAGCAGGATTTCATTTGGCATCATTACATTGACTTTTTTTTTCTTCAATTATGTTTGGTTTTTTCCTGGTCTCTGGGCCATCCACCATCTTGGTCCCGGCTTTGCAGGCAATTTGAATAGACTCACTCTTGTGGCATGGGTCTGAGACAGGACATCATTGGTTGGACACTCCCACAATCTCTGAGCAACCCTTAGACCCTGCACATCCAATAGATGGGACAAACTGTAGGTCAAATGTTGTGTGACTGGGTTAATGTCCCAATACTACTCACTGAAAATCTTATCCAATTATAGGAGATATAAGGGTTGTACATCACAATCAATGGATCAAGAACATCACAATAAAACCCACAGAAACAACTTACATGAAATCATGAGAGCTCAAAGAGTTTGAAAAAACAACAACTAGGTAGTCTTATGGGATAAACATAACCCATCTACATATAAGGGACAGTTGTGTAACCTGGTGCTCTGTGAGACTCCTAAAAGTCAGGGCAGAGACTATCCCTAACACTTTGGCTAGCTTTTGGGAACCTATTTCCTGTGCCTGATTGTCTTGTCCAGTCTTAAACAAAGGAAAGGTGCCTACTACTCCTACTGCAAATTGATATGCCATGCTTTGTTGATACTCATGGGAGACTTTGCCCTTTCTGAACAGAAACAGAGAAGGAGTGGATTGGGGGTGAGGATGCGGAGGGAATGAGAGGAGAGGAAGGAAGTAAACTGCAGTCAGTATGTTAAATCAATCAATCAATAAATCAATTTTTATAAAGGAAATGTTCCTGTGTTTTAACCACATCACATAAAGAAATAATCTTTCCAGTCCAGAGAGTCTCTTTAAGCTGAGACCACTAAACAAAAGTTTTACTCACATTATGGCTTTCTCACTACCTATGTGATTCATGTCATATACATTACATGCATATATTTATTATTTGACCTGTCCGCATCATTAATTAAATGAAATTATGATCATGTATTATAATTAATGTATAGTGAGTTTTCTCAGTGATACTCTAAATACATTAAATAACTACTTTTTAAAAACTTCTCAACTGTGTCTTAATAAGTACATACATTGATGTACGTTTTCACTTATTTAATTGAGACATACACAAACACACAGGTTCAATGACAAATAACACTGGATGGAATATTAACAAGAAGAATAGAACTTTCAAGTTCCTGGGCAAGGTGAAAATATTGTAATGCTGCTCCATCCAAATTGATAGGAAAAATATTGGTGCACATTTAATTTGAAATAAAAAGAAGAGGAAAAAAATGGCTGAATCAATATCATCAAATGAAGTGATGAACAAAATTGCTCCAAGTGATATAATGTATCTGGGCAAGCACTTTTTAAGACTATTATAATCCAAAGTCCGGTGTCAGGATATGTCCACCTTTTTCAAGCAATAACCATTCCGATTTAATGTGAATATGATAGGAATTTTCTTCTCTGAATCTCCCAAGTGTTTGTTTAATTTAAGACTGAATTTCTGCAAAGTCTTAAGATAATTCCCACTATAATAAATTTTATCATTGTAAGAGTAATTTAGGGCACTCTTCACCTTATAAGAGTAGTATGAAGTATATAGTATCATAAAATTTTGAATTCTTTTATGAGTAAAACTGAAAAAAACAGACATAAAATAGGTTTATACAAATCATAGAATCAAAAGAAATAATCCTATATATTCAAGGATAGCTGCTGGTTTTATAGAAGATATATGTTATGCTATTGACATAAAAACAGATAGGAGGACCAATGGAACCAAATCGAAGACCCAGATATCAATCTACACACCTACAAACACCTGATTGTTGACAAAGAAGAAAAAACATAGAATGGAAAAAAGAAAGCATATTTAACAAATGATGCTGCCATAACTGGATTTCAAAATGTAGAATGAAAATAGGTCCATATACATCACCTTGCACAAAACTCAAGTCCAAAAGAAACAAAGACCTCAACATAAAGCCAACCACATTGAACCTCATAGAAGAGAAAGTGGGATGTATACTTGCACGCTTTGGCACAGGAAACCATATCCTAAATATAACCCCAGTGGCACAGACACTAAGAGAAACAATTAATAAATGGGACTTCCTGAAACTGAGAAGCTTCTGTAAATCAAAGGACATGTTCAACAAAACAGATTGGGAAAAAATCCACCAACCCCACATCAGACAGAGGGCTGATCTTTAAAATATGCAAAGAACTCAAGAAATTGGTCGTCAAAAGAACAAATAATCCAATAAAAAAATGGGGTATAGACATAAACAGAGAATCTCAACAGAGGAATCTCAAATGGCTGAAAAAAAACTTACGGAAATGCTCAGCATCCTTAGCCATCAGAGAAATGCAAATCAAAACAACTCTGAGATTCCATATTACACCTGTAAGAATGGCCAAGATCATAAACACTGATAACAACTTATGCTGGAGAGGATGTGGGGTAAAGGGAAGACTCCTTATTGCTGGTGGGAGTGCTATATGGCACAGTCACTTTGGAAATCAGTGTGATGATTTCTCAGAAAATTAGGAAACAACCTACCTCAAGACCCAGCAATACCACTTTTGGGTATACACCCAAAGGATGCTCAATCATACCACAAGGACATGTTTCAACTATATTGATAGCAGCATTATTTGTCATAGTAGGAACCTAGAAACAACCTAAATGCCCCTCAAGTTAAGAATGGACAGGAAATTTTGGTATATTTACACAATGGAGTACTACAGAGCAAAAGAAAAAATTGAAATTTATGGGCAAAAGGATGGATCTAGGAAACATCATATTGAGTGAGGTAATCCATACCCAGAAAAAGAAATATAATATATGCTCATTCATAAGTGCCTTTTAGACATAAAGCAAAGAAAACTGGCCTACAATTCATAACCCCAGAGAATCTAGACAACAATAAGGACCCTAAGAGAGACATATGTGGATATAAGATCTTTTGAGTTTTCACATCATGCACCCCAGTATTAGAGGAGGGCCTGCTTGTTCATCCTGGCCACTCAGAACTGAAATAATCACATAGAAATTGTATTAATTAAAACACTGCTTAACCCATTGACTCTAAATTCTTATTGGCTAACTCTTACAACTTAATTTAACCCATTTTATTAATCTGTGCATCACCATGAGGTTGTGGCCTACCAGAAAAGTTCCAGCATGTCTGACTCTGGCTGTGGCTCCATAGCATCTCCTGACATGGCCTTCGTCCTCCCAGCATTCCGTTTAGTTGTCTCCACCTAGCTCTGTTTCCCTACAGCTCTACTATAAAAGAATTTCCTTTATTAACCAATGAAAACAATACAGAAATAAGGATCTCCTACACCACCCTGTCCTGTTCACCTCCCTGTCCTCCATTATTGTCCCTTATCCCTGTTGTATCTCCTAGTGAAAGAAAACAAAACAAAGTAAGCAATCAATCAAACAAAAGGAAGAACAACAGCTACAAACCCCAACCCTGTATCTCATTGTTCCCATTAGTGGCAATACAGGACCAGGACCTTGGGTCAGACCCCCAGCAGTGGTAGGACCATGGACCCGAACAAGGTCTTAGCAGCAGCTGGATCTGAATATCACTACTTCCACAGAAGTGGCATGGCTCTAAGCCACTAACTTGGCCCTTGATCTTTGGTGTCTGCATGGCCTTTGATGGCCACAGGAGCATCAGACATTAGCATAGACCTAGGCTGCAATGAGGCCATGGACCCTGAAATGGCCCTCAGCTGCAGCTCAGGCCCAGACATCAGGAGACACCACTCAGTGGTTAAGAACACTGCTGCTCTTCCAGAGGACCTGGGTTCAATTTTCCGAACCCACATGTTAGTTCACACCTGCCTGTAACTGCAGTTCCTTGCTTTCTGATACCCACCCAGAGACATGCATGCAGGCAAAAAGTCAATGATCATAAAACTTTTATTATTTCTAAAGCCTAAATATTGTTCCTTTGCAGTTCGTCAACCTTGTTTCATGATTTAAGTTGTTAATCTCATATGAATTATGTGCCTACTTCCTCATTCATTTACTTATTTTTTTTGGTTTTTTTCTGCATTTACCTACAAATATTGAACCATTGCATACAGCTAAAGTTATACTAATCTGAAACACTGTAATTGTTTAGCAGTTGGTTCCAAAATCTAAGATTTCTGAAAATTGTGATGAAAGGGAATTCTTTAGGATAGGAGCCATTATATACATTGTACAGTGTTATTATTTTTGTTTACCTTCCCGGTAACATGGATACCTTTTCCCTTTAAGAGACAAGCACTGCCCACTCCCAATGCCACCCCCAATCCTCCCTCCCCCTTACCGCCCACCCCAACCCATTCAACCAAGGCAAGTGGACCCCTGCCTCCTCTCCTGAGCTTTCTCTCTTCCCATCCTTCTTTTGAAGAGGTAACTTTTTCTCACCCCTGTTTTTCTCTTTCCTGCCCTTCTCTCCTTTCCTGCTTCTCCACTTTCCCTCTTCCCCCATCATTTCCCCTCCATAATCCACTAAATAAACTCTATACCCAAACTCTCTTTCTGCATGCTGTATCTGTCTGTCTCTCACCCTCCCAACAAAAGGACCTGCCAAGGCCTCAGGGGCCCTGCCAAGGTATCCAGTGACCCCTGCTGCTGACCCTTGTGAGGCCACTGACATTCGTGGGACCAGTCTTCCACCACCATATTTTATAAAAAATAACGCTGTGCACTACAGATGACATACAGTTTTAATTGATCCATTAAAGCTATTCTTATCACTTATTTTTTCAATAGTTGCTGGAGTCTGGGACTTTTGCACCTAGAATATACTTTTCAAAAAAGATCTATTTCATTGTATTAAGCAACTTTTCCATTTATAAATTCAAGTTTCTATTTCATTTGCACATTTGAATTTTCTGTCTTATACTTTAGCAAACACCTTCATAATAATTCTATTTCTTGTGATTTATTTCTTGCCTGCTTATGCAAGCTCCAAATAAATAGAATTTGCAACAAATTTTAAAATTAATTTCTCCTGTTATCTTCCAGTATTAGTGTTGTCATATTCTTATGTGTGATGTTGATAAACTCAACATTGTATAAGTGCAGAAAATAAAAACCCTTTTAGAAATTTGGTAATCTAATGCATATTTATTATCTTGTTCTTATTTTTAGTACCTAAGAAAACATTATTGCCACTCTTCCTCACCGAAATGTATTATGTTTCTTCTACCACTAACTTGAACATGCTGCAATCTTCTTATTCAGTTTTATACTTTTTTCTCATTACTGTTAAGTGGTTTGTTATTTATATATTTTGTTTTTTTATAAAAAATGTTTCTCTTTCTTAAAAACCACAAATCCTTTTTGCTCTCTCAAGAAAGTATATCTCAAAAAGATATTTGAGAAGTTTTCAAAAATAAAACTTCCAAATTATTCTAGCTGCATATAATGTAGTATTGAAGGGGAGGAAAATTGAAAGGAGTACAGAAAGAATAGGTGAAAGCAAAAATTTGGCATTTCTCTTATTCTCAGAGAATGTCTGAATAACCCAAAGTTACATGGATTGGAATATGAATCCTCACCAACAAAACAATCTCTATCTCTATATTAAGATGTATGCATTATCAAACACTTTTGGCATTATCTCCTAATTCTGCTAAATGCATGAGTAGTCTAAATAGCTGTTGCCATTTCTTCAGTTGTAGCATCATTATCATTGATCAATTAAAGTCCCACAGTCTTTGCAAACTCTTCTAGCTACTGCTTTGATTCTATCCCACAATCTATATTTCTTAGTGAAGACATAAAATGGTTCTAAAATGCAAATATTTCCATTCCATTTGTCTACCTAATTGTACTTGAGAGCTCCCATTATCCTCAGGAAAGAGTACAGATGCTTTAGAGTGCCATGTATATGAGCAGTCATTTATAAACTTCCCCGCGCTCATCTTCCCAGTCTTATATAAAGTGCTATTACTTTGCACTAACATTCAATGCCTTTCTCCTCACTCCTCCGTGTCATTCTTTACTTTCATTATAGAGATCATTCATGCTATTCTCTCCAGAAATTTACTCTCAAGTCTATATTTTCTGTTACAAATTTCACTTGTGTTCAAGATCCCTAGAATTAGCAAACCACACACAGTCATCGTCATTTGTTTACCATCCTCAAAGAACATGCAAGTTCTAATATGTTTTAAATAAGAGAATCATGTTTTACTCAGATTCTTTAAGCTCTGCAAATTGTTAAACTCAGAGAGTATAATTGATCTAACTATGACAACTTGAGGGCCACATGTTTAATAAGCATATGTCACAGTACAGAAATGAAGATGAGAAACATTTGAATAGCCTCAGGTTCAAATTTATACTTAATGTTCTGGATTTATTACTTTAAAGTCACTATTGTAATTCAATGAGAATTCCCCCCCCCATAAGCCCATATATTTGAACTCGTGGGCCCCCATTAGTGGAACTGTTTGGTAAGAAATAGGAAGTAAGGCCTTCTTGAAAGTATATCACTGGGTGTGAACTTGGAGTTTTCAGAAGTCCACAGCAGGCCCAGTCTCTCTTCTTTGGTTGTTGCTATGGTCGAACATGACATAAATCTTTTAACTACTCTACATAAAGTCATGTCTGTTTCCTTCCTGCCATAGTAAGCATGGAATAACCCCTTGAAATTGCAAGCAGCCCCTTATTAAATGCTTTCATTTATAGGAGCATAAATAATAATATATAATAAAGGTTGCCTTGGTTGTGGTGTCTCGTCTCATCAATAGAATTCATGGTCACTTATAACATTACAATCCATTCATTAAAATTTTTGATGACTTTTGACTAATTCTTAAATAGTTTAGGATGAAGATTGCAAGAAATATTTTGTAATAGAATTTTAAATTCATTGTAGACTTTTTTCTCATGTCCTACATTTCTTCCACATTTTCCTCTCTTCTATTACCAATCTTCCTCTGCTAATTTTCCTTTTACTATTCCCTTTCTTCATCCTTCTTTCATTATAACTTTTAGTGTTTTACATACTAACAAAGCAAGAAACATAGCTCGAATAGGAGTCAATTTTCACACTAATCTAAAGTTAAGAAATATTGTGATATATAATTTGACTATAAGATATCATGCAAATATTTTACTTGTGTGTCAGATTGACCTGAGAATGTATAGAATGTTTGGTAAACTTGATAAGTGCAATGTTATATTCAATTAGTAAAAGGGAATTTGAAAAAAAGTCGAGTGATGTGTCACAGATCATAGAGGATTATTACAATTCAGGGATCTTAAGCATGCTAGTGTGCTTCAATTACTACTGTTAGAAAGATTTTAAACTTTTATCCATTTTTCACATTTAATTTCATATAAATTTGGTGAAAATCTGCCAATAATAAGACAACAACTATTAGAAAGATTATTTTCCTCTCTGGATCCCAGAGTATATTCAAGAACAATATTTACAAGTACTTTTATTGTACATCCAGTCATTAGAGCTACAATATTTAAATAAATTGTTAAATTAATAAATAGTGGGGGTTGTCATGAAACTTTAAATGCAAGCATTAGTTATGTAATTAGCCATTCTAATGGTGCTACTTTGGAGGAAAGTTAGCTATTAAAAATGTCAAAAACTAAACCAAAAATTGCAAAGTATAAAGATCTTTAAAATATGTAAGGATCTAAGCTGCATATTTGTCAAATTCTCTCATATTTCTTCCATATATCTTAATGCATATTAAATGTATACAATTTTGTATTCTATATGGTGACTATTTAGCTCTTCAATATTTTATTATGAAATTCAAGTACATATAACTCTTTATGAGTAAACATAATAAATATACAATGAATTAACATAACTATTTATTGTTAAAATAATATGTACTTTAAGATTTGGTTTAATTCGAAATCATTGGCACTCTTCTACATTTAAACTGATTTTATTTTTTTCCCCCTCCCACTACCCCCCAACCCCTCCTCCCTCACCCTTCTTCCTTGAAAGAGGGCATGGTGCCCTGCCCTGTTGGAAGTCCAAGGCCCACCCCCATCCCTCCCGGCCTAGGAAGGAGTGCATTCAAAAAGACTCGGTTCTCAAAAAGTTAATACATGCAGAAGAGATAGGTCCTGGTGGCATTGTTGATGGGTTCTCCATCTGCCAACTTTCGCCGCCACATTCAGAGAGTCTGGTTTGATCATATGCTCATTCAGTCCCAGTCCAGGTGGATTGGTGTGCTCCCATTAGTTCAGGCACACTGTCTCAAAACTGATAACTGATTTTAAATTATTAACAAAGAGTAGTAATGAAATAGTGATATTTATTACATTATTATTCAAAAGCTATGTATGTATATTTTTTATTGTATATTATATGATGTTTGAAATACTTAAGGTAAAGATATTTAGCTTTCAGAGATATTTAGGCAAGTGAGTTAACGACTACATTAAGCTTTATTCAGAGTGAATCTAAATTCAATCAAATATATCAAGAAACCATTCTAGGTAAAGCCCTGCTGGCAGTCACTTCATGACACATGAATAAAGCTAAAACAAATGTCCCTCAATAAGGCAAGTCAATGCTGGCTTAAGGAGTCCTGACACTTATAAACTCAAACTTGATGAGCTCTAAAATACTGCACATCCTGAGATTTCCTTGACTAAGGGCCAATGATTTCCTTTAGGATAGGTCTTTGCATCTTCCATTGAAGAACTACTGAAGCCTATTAATAATTCACGTTTAAAGAAAACAATTAGCTAATTAGAAAAAAATTTAACACGATCATTTTTATTTTTTAACTATTTAAATATAAGTGAGTCACATTAAAACATATATTAAGAAAGATAAGTACAGTAATGATAAGTTGTTTTTGCAGACTGCTTTAAAGAGCACGATATTGCAAAGATCTTCATATCCATTCTCATTTAAGTTGCAAGTCATGGTACTGGTGTGAGACTGGATTTTCTTATCTTAGATACATACTTATCTTAGATGTATATTTTCAGCGGAGATAAAAAATGTGTGGTTTTTAAGTATTTGCTCATTTACTTAATTATTTACTTAGTTATGAGGGTCAGATACAAGATGGTTTTTATTCTAGAAATATCTTACATCATTTAACTACAAATAGTTCTAAATTATGTTTCAAAGATATTTTATTAAAACCACATTCTCATAGTGAATATGAATATTGTCATCTCAGTTTTTTGATAGTGTTCATGAAATGTACTAACATTCTTGTTTCTGTTTCACAATTATGAACTTAGAGACTGTCTAGTCATGGGATTTGTATCTGTAAACTGTATGTTATTAACTTCATGTACAGTTAAATTCAAGTTACTCCAGGATTCTCAGTAAATAATCTCTAGAAATTAAGTAATATTTCTTAGTTTGCTGTTCTAAGACCATTTTCAGGATGTTTTTTGTTCAGTAAGAAACAATAGGTAAAGTAATCCTGGAATATAAATCATAAAATGACAGGTGCTAACTAGTTTTAATTTACTTGAAATTTCACATTTAGTATGCTTTTGATTTATTTTTAGATTAAGAATAATTTGTGTTTTGAATATGGCAATGACTCAAGTGTACTATACATTATAAAATAATGCACATTAAGATTTTCTAGTTTTGTGTTTTTTGTGTCAAATAATTTTTGATTTCTTCTCTATATCAAGAGCTCATTTTGATTTAGAGAAGTGCCTGATGAAGATTTGAATATTTTTCAGTGATACTTTTTTCCTATAAAACACTATGTTTTATTTAAACATCATATGTATTCATTAGAAAACCAAAATAATTAATAAATCTACAAAGCACTAAAAATCAGCATGATTTCCCTATTACTATTCACATGCTGTATAAGGTTTTGATTTTAATGGGAATTTTGGGAGGAAAATTAAATTTATTTTTGTATATGCATGTGTGTGCATGTGTGTGTGTTTATGTAAATTGGAGGATGGCAAGTGGATGTGAGATCTCTCCTTCCACCATGTGCATCTGAGAGACTGACTTAAGGTTTGGTGGCAAGCATTCTTACCTGCTGTGATAACTTGCTGGCCCTTAATATTTATTTTGTCTGTCATGAAAGTGTACACAAATATTTCTGAGATATATAACTATGGATATGCATGAAAAACTATGATCAAAAGTATAATACAAATACTATTAATACATTCATGTCATGTCTATGTTCTTTGTTCAACAAAACATTCAAATCAACAAATCAGAAGTGAAGTTCATGTACTTGATACTGGTTTAAGAAAAAAAATGTTACTTATTTTAGATGAACTATTTTGTATTGCTGTTTAGAAACATTCAACGTCTGTTCTCTGAGACCTTTGATAGTGAGCCTTTCAACATGAGCCTAACCTAAAACAACATACTTATTAAAAATTCAAGTCTACTAATTTCAAATGGGGGAAATATATATTATTTTAAAATATTCTATAAGTACCCATTTTCAGAAAAATCTTAGTTTTCTATCTGACAATGAGCTCATTTTATTTAGTGTTTTGTGTATCTATTAATTTGTACTTACATTCAACAAGTTTTAGAATGTAATAGTGCATTGTTACTTCCTTGATTGGATTCAACCAATTACTATACTTGCTTATTATACATAGTCTATCTTGTAAAAAATCATAATTTGGGGAATAATAACTGTACATTTTGATTTGATAGTATCTTCTCATAATTTTGACCTGAATCATTTCACCTATGTTTTTCTCTCTACTAAATAGAAAGCCAAATAAAAGCAGGAGGGATTTTTCTGTGGTTTGGAAATAACAAAGATTTAATCTACACTGTTGAAGTAACTGATCTGAAATTTAAAAACAAATCGAAGAAAAATATACTATAATTTAGCATTCAGTTTGTGTTAATATGGAAAATACCTTTTTTCATTTCCAAGAAGTTCCGTTTGTTTTTCTCTGTATATGTAATATAGAAAACTTATGACATTAGTAGATATCACAAGTAAACAATTCAACTTTGTATTATCTGCAAGAAACAGTATCATCAACAGAAATTTTGGACATTAAAATAATGCATCAAAAGAACAGTACTCTCAATTACACTCTATTATGTTTTTAATGGAGATCTACTTCCTCTGATAGAAATCGGTACCTTAGATTATTTAATTCCTTTCTACATAAATGACATAATAACTTTAAATAAGATTAAAATGTGTTCCCAGAATATAACAATTGTGTTTAAAGATTGTCAAATTCCTAGTTCATAGTTCACTTTATAAGAATAATGATTTTTGATGATCTTTATTGGAGAAAATAAATTAATAATGGGGTGTGACTGATGTTTCCTATAAATTCATAGGTTATGATAGAAAAGAAAGAGGCTTACTGGAAGACAGTTTTACATGAAAATTCTGGAAATTTGATTTCTGACTTAAGGTTAATGTATTTCAAATTATAACAGTAACATAATGACATGTTATTGTTTTTTTAAAAACTAATAGGAAATGATGCTTTATGTTCATTTAATATAGATAATTCCATTGATTTGCATCTCTTTTTAAAAACCTTTCTAATATTATTAAAGCTCCATTTTGTTAATTCAAAATTATTGATTTTCATTAAAATCCAAAACTTCTAAATTATTCCAACAATTTTTACTTTATGCAAACACCTGAATCTAATAGCCACCAACAGTTTGGAATAGTCAATAAGACTAGCAACTTAGTCACATAAAGTGAATGAGACATCAAGAATCATTTTCATTTCAGCCCTTTTCATTGGGTTTTGTGACTGTGGACAGGTTCTTATATTATTGATGTTGGTGAGAATGATCTCTTTCCTCTACTGCTTAAGTACTAATATGAGAGTCACATGGACACCTCATATTCTGTTGAAACTGTGTCTACAGACCAGGGCTTGTGCTTGCTAGGTAAACTTTCTAGCAACCAATATGCAACCAGTGCTCTTTCACTCAATTGTGATAGATGCTAATACAAATTTAAAAATTCACAGGCAGAAATAATTATGTACCTTTCTGTGCATTTAGACATGTTTAGAAAAAAGTGAGTAAGGAATAATTAATAAATACTAAAAATACACAGATATCAAAGTATTGGTTCTACTGCATTTAATTAATTATTACTGCCACAGTATGTCACATTTTCAGTTAGCTTATCACACTAACATGCTTTTCTAGGATTATGGCATATTTGATCCTCTAATATCTTATACTTTCTCAAATTCAAAACATACAAAATACATTTTAGGAAAACTTGTTGATATTTCATGGGTGTAGATAATTGACATATCTACAAAATGCTATCTTACAGTAGGCATCTTAGTTTTCATTATGTTATAATGCCTCTTTCTCATCTATCAAGAGGCTAGTATATGGATTTCATTAAATACATACTTTAGAAATTATTGTTGAATTTCCTAGAGTCACTTAATTTCTGTTCTTTTTAACCAGTTATAGATTTCTGTAGATGATACACCACCTGGAAAGAAGAAATTTCAAGAAGTCCCACAACTAAATTGAGAGCTATATGATGATTTTCTAAGGAAGAATTGCCTGATATTTTTTCAGTTCCAAGTTGGTAGCCCTAAACACAAATACGTATAAAAATAAACAACAATAACTAGAATCGGTAGCTTATGTGTGTATTAATATGTGTGTGTCTATACATGGGTTTTTAAGGAAAATAATTATTATAGAATAAGACAACATCCTGGGAAAAGCAAGCAAGCTGAACAGAGGAGCCAGGATGGAAATTGTTATAATTATGGTGGGGTTTTGTTGTTGTTTTGATTTTTATTTTTCAAGACAGGGTGTTTCTGTATAGCTCTGACTATAATGGAACTCACTCTGTAGGATGGTCTGCACTCAATCTAATGTAGGTCCACCTGCCTCTGTCTCGCAAGTGTTTGGATGAAAGTTGTGCACCACCACATCCCATCTAGAAATGATGATAATACCGCATTTGCATATGAAATTCTCTAAAACACCAAAAATTAAAGAAATCTTATATTTGATAAAAATTTTTAGAACTTAATAAAAAATTTCCTCAGATGTTTCCACAGATAAAACAACTACCATAATGCAGATTACTACTGAAATCTAATAATATTCCACACTTTCTGTCTATTGTAATTAACCAAGAGAGGAGCAATATCTCAAAATCTCTCCCAAAAATTTCAAAAACTTGAATCGTTATGACTAACTAAAATTACTCTGCTGCACAATGCAATTATAACTAAAGCTAAATGTCTATCTGTTTTTATAATTCTGAATTCCTCCGTGATTCTTTTCCTTCCTTCCCAATATTTCCACATGTATAAAAAAGCACTGTTAAAATATTTATAAACGTAGGTCATTGAAACTTTACTTCACACACTAAGACAAACTGAATTTTCACTCCATGGGAACAGTCATTCAGAATTTTGTCACTGTGTGACTCATAGGGTACAGTTTGCCCATTGTACTTTAAGGTCAATGTTTCCCAACTTTCATTTAAAACCATTACTTCTTTGAGCTAACTATAATCCAGCTTTATAAGACTCTGTACATTCATACTATCATCTATTAATGACTTCATTCAAATTCTTTAGGAACACAGATGAGATAGTCAAAACTCACATCCATAACATTAGGGTATCCTTAACAAAAGACCATTTTCTACATCATTTCATGCATGCCCTTGTGTCTTTGCAGCAGTATATAATGACTTTTTTCTATAATTATTATGTATGCCATCATTTTACTCTTTGATGGCAGTTTTGTATGTTTCAGCATAATGTTGAAGCTGTTCTTAAGGTAACACACAGCATCAACATATTTTATGATACTCATTTTCATTCAAATTCACCATGATTAGACATGGCTCATTCGGACCTTTGCAATGGATGCTGAAGCAGAAGAATTTAGACCATGAATTCATAGTTACTCCATCAATGAAGCAGAATTAAAAAATCAATAAATTATGATTAAATATTTATGTCTCAAGTAGCTATAATTAATTATCTCATAGTATTAAAAAAAAGTCTTCAGGTATATCTGTATTTAATTTTGCCAAAACTTTTAATTTTAAAATATTCACTGGGCTGTATTTTAGCATATATGCCACCAAGAAAAGACCTAGGCAAACCTTTGAATTTCACTTATTTGTGTTGAATCTAAAGGTCATTAATATTAGAGTCATAAACCTGAGCTTCATGAACATCACATTGTTTCATTTTCATTGACATGACATAGTGTTTATGTTAAAGAACACCGAGTGTTGGTGTTGCACAACTTTAATAACAATGCTTGGGAGGCAGAGGCAGGCAGATCTCTGGTCTATAAGAGCTAGTAACAGGAAATTTAGGGCTACACAGAGAAAAAGAAACCCTGTCTCAAACAACAACAACAGCAACAAATCATATTCAAGTCTATCTGTACTATTTTATTGGTATCTTGACATAGTTTTCAAATAAAACAATTTCTTCATCATATATATATTGGTGTCTATTCAAATTTTAGTGTAATTAAAATGTTTCACAAAAAGTCTAGTGCTAATTAGGCATCTGTCATATTTGTTGAATTGTACTCAATCAAAATACCTACTTGTATTTTCCCTTACGAGTTTTTTCCACAAGTACAAATTATTTCTGAGAATTTTTCATATTTGTTTTGAAATTAGAACGATTACTCTATCAGAAGCTGGAGAAAGATTGGTAGCCTGAAAGAGTAAGAAAAATAGTATTGTGTTTAAGTAAACAAGATATTTGTAAATTGAGTGAAATCATTTTTTCAGAGTGGAAACTAATTTGGATGAGTAACTGACCATCGTTAATTTTTTTTCTTCAGATATGAGGTCTCTATATTGCTCTCAATGAAGCCTCTTACCTCAAGGAAAAACACATGGATGTTACAGTCAATGCAAAAGAACTTCTTAGATTCACTTTCCTGGGAGGGAGCAGGAGCTCATTACAGTTGCAATGGCTCCAGCCCAAAGTAAAATCTCTTTTTTTTCCCCCATACATTGTTTTGTTTTATTTTTTCCATTCAAGAACATAATTAAAGAAATAAAATTTTTACCTTTCTTCCCCTTCTCCCGGTCCCCTCCCACTAACCCCCACCCCTCCTCCCTCCCCCTTCTTCCTTGAAAGAGGGCATGGTGCCCTGCCCTGTTGGAAGTCCAAGGCCCACCCCCATCCCTCCCGGCCTAAGAAGGAGTGCATTCAAAAAGACTCGGTTCTCAAAAAGATAATACATGCAGAAGAAATAG
>PVIU01003600.1:0-23966 GCA_004026605.1 Ondatra zibethicus
TCCTCCTCCTCCTCCTCCTCTTCCTCTTTCTTTTAACTTTTTATTGATTCTTTATGGAATTCCCATCATGCATTCAGATCCCACTCATCTCCCTGTCCCCTTTCTTCTATCCTCTGCCCTTGTAACCCTTCCCAAAACAAAAATTAAAAGTAAAAACAAAAATCAAAATGAAACAACAACAACAAAATCTTAGCATGGAAGCTGTAATGTGACCCAGTGAGTTATGCAGTGTACCCTTTAATCCATGTGTCTTTACTTGTAAGTGTTCACTGCAATGAATCATTGGCCTGGTTCAAGGCCTCTGGTTTCTACTGCACTCTTGATACTGGGCTCTCACTGGGACTCCCACTGGATATCCTGTTGTTGTCCTGTGTCATGGAGATCCGGTAGTTTTGGGTTTGTAGGTTTGTCCCCTTCACATGCTCCAGCAGAAAATAGATGAGGTGGGTCTTGGGGTGTGCTACCTCGTAGTTCTGGTTCTGGGTTTGGGTTGTAGCTGGGTTGGTCAGCCTGCCAGCTTTCTGTCATCATCACCACCCCTGTGAGCTCTCCAGTACTGCCCTGGGTAACTCACCCAATATATTAGACAGCAAGAAGTGGGGCCATTTCTCCTGCTCTCACAGCCTTGGGTCTGGATCACCCACACTCACACCACCGGGGCCAGCTCTACTGTTTTGCCCAGGTGAGGTACAGGGTCCACTTTTTGGATCGCTGCACTTGGAAAGGGGAAGGGCCACATCTTCTGTTTGAATGTTCTCCTGCCTGTCACAGGTGGCAAGGGGTTGAGGGGAAAACATATTTCCTTTAACCTTGCCATCCCATGGCATACTAGGGAAGGGGCAGGGCAACTCTCCTGATCTCACATCTTCTGTGTACCTGGCTAGCTGCACCCCTGCCAATGTGGTCAGCTCTAGGGGTGCTGCCCAAGTGAGGTGCCATGCCTGCTCTCCCGTGTGCTGCAGCTGGTGAGGGGCAGGTAGGCGCCACTTCTTAATGACTTTCTGACTCTGCATCCAACCACAGTGGAACTAAACTATCAGTAAATGAGCTTTTGGGACAAACTGCACTCAGGACAAAATAATATATATGCTTATGTGAAGACCTACAGAGAGATAAAAAATATTAACTTTAAGTGTTTTAAAGATCTCATTCTGGAGGCCATTTCAATTTTCACAGATTGGTGATGGGAGATGAAGTGCAGTGCATCCCCACAATAAAACATTGCTCAGTCATAAAGTGGAATAGCAATTCACTTAAGGAAACATGGGCATATTTAATGCACTATCGCTAAGTGGCAATATCCTCAAAGGACAGTGCGCTGAACCAGGGATGTATCTCAGTGCTGAAATAGTTGCCCAGCATGTTCAAAATCCTGGATTCAATTCTCAGTGCGTAAGTAAATAAACAGGTAGAGAAATAGATTAATTAAATACATAAATCCCATATCGTGCATGAATCCAGTTATACGACATCCCAGAAAATAAAATTATGGAGACAAAAGTTGAATGCATGGCTACTGTGGACAGAGTATGGAGTTCTAGGACTGATCCCAAAGGGATATGAAGGGATACTTGGAGATGAAATAGGGACCTTAGCTCAGTGGGAAAATGCTTACTTAGTGTAAGGTGAGGGCCTTGAGCTCAGCCCCAGCAATAACAAAAACAGCCAACCAACCAAACAACTAAAACACATAACAAAAACAAAAGCAGAAGAAAACCAAAGTTTTATATCTTTAAAAATGTTTTATTCATTATTATTTTTTAAATTTATGTGTATCTGTCTGCATACACATATGTGGGTACCCTTAGAGACCAGAGAGAGTATTGGATCCTCTTGAGCTACAGTTACAGAGGCTGTGAAACACCTGACATGTGTGCTGAGAAATGAACTCTCGCCCTCTGAAAGGACGATAAGCACAGTCACTGGTCCTGAACCACCTTTCCAGCCCCAGGAGCCAGTATCTTTAGCATCCTAGAAGTTACATGAGTGTAGGTGCTTATCAAAATTTATAGAATTATGCAAATAGAAGAATTTAGTTGTCTGTAAATTTTATCTCAATAAACTTAATCTGAAAGCAAATTGCCCAATGAATGTGAATAAATATAATCTTTACAGGTAATTTTAGCTGACAACTGGTGGCATGAACAATCCATGAATGATTGCCAAGGCGGATCAAAGTGATTAGAGGCCGTTGTCAGTCCCTGCGACAGCGGGGTCCTTGTCCATGTCCGTCTATAATGTCCTGGCACAGCATGCACGGGCCTCCTAACCTTCAGGAGTTCCTGGGCTTTCAGTTTTGTGTATAGAATTTTGCAAGTCGCTCACGCAAAGTCTCATTCATCTTCCATGCTTTGCACTAGCCCTCCTCCAGGATTGGCAGCTCTTGAGAGAGATCACCCCCATAAGCAACATGGTTCATCTACCCAGTAGTTGTCTTTTCCTGAATCTTTTTCCTATAATAATTTTTTTTCCAGTTTTGCTGGCTATCAGCCTTCTCTGATCAAACAACACAATCATTATAATAAAATTGTCCAAATTTTCTAATCATTATCATTGTGAGAACAATATGTGAGAACTTTGGTATTCTCATTTACTAAGAGCACTTAAAACAAACAAACAAAAAACAAAATACAGCATGCTAGTGTGTGTGTGTGTGTGTGAGAGAGAGAGAGAGAGAGAATGTGTGTGTGTGTGTGTGTGTGTGTGTGTGTGTGTGTGTGTGTGTAGATGTCTAGGGCAAGAGTTGTAGAAGTTGTTTTATTTGGTTTTTCTGTTTCTGTTTTTCGTTTGCTTGTTTAACCTTGTGCCATCCCTTAGCCCCTTGTCTGCTCTCTTGACCATTCCTTAGTCCTGACCACACACCTACAGGAGTGTGAGAAGTGTAACTACAATGCCCACCGGAGGAAACTGAGGCAACACCTGCCTTCGTTAACAAGATGCTGTGTTCTACAGTGACATTTTAGTTCGTATGGCTCATCAAGGTAGGAGTCTGCTATTTATTTGACGCCTTCCTATGACAGCTCCTGTGTAGTAATCTTTTTTCGTGCCCTTCATGATGAATTAAAATAATTGTCCTACAATGAAGAGCTAGCCCTCAGGCCTTATGCTTGACAGATTTCTGGGCCATTCCTCAACCTAGAGAGGCCATGCTTGGATCCTGGTGTGGTTCTCAGGCTCAGCGGTCTGGGTCTGTTGTGCTTTGCTTGACTGCATTTACGGTTTGGCTCTTCAGTTGCTACCACCCCTGGAAGCAGCCCACTGACACACTCCTTGTATGCTGTGCAACCCATCCCTTTCCAATCACAGTTACAACTCATCTATGACATGAGAGAAGGGAGATGACGGCATTGAGCCCTTGCTCTTGGGAACAGCCCACTACCTGCTGTCAGTATGCACAGTTTTCCCAGCCAGAGGGGAGCCAAGATGAAAGAAAGGAGGATTGTCAACCCCAGCAACTTCCAAACTACCACCTCCTTTCCCCACTAACTGGAAGCCTCACCCGAGCCCACAGCAATTGGACAAACAAGATGGCAGAAACCCAGGGCACAGAGCAATGGAATGTGAATCTCTCTGCAGAAGGAGTGACCCTGTGGGGGGAATACAAGGTAAGAGAAGCTTCTGATGTCCTCAAAAGTCCAGAAGCCCATGTCACAAGCTCCATAGCCGACCGACTTTCCGTGTTAGTCTGCTAAACTCTGGGTAGGCATGTTCAAGCATAGGAAAATGTAGTAGGGACAAAACTATACATTGTTGCAAATAGAAAATTTCCTCCTTTGTTTGAATGCTTTGTTTTCTGTTGTTCCCAAGCCCAAAGAGTTAGTTTAAAATATTTTATGAGGAGTAAAAGGAATAGGAACCCACAGAAAGAGCTCAGCTACTTGCTACGTTCCAAAAGGGTTAAAAAACAACAACAACAACAACAATGACTTTCTGGTTATTGGTGAAACTACAGTTATACTTTCCAGAATAATCATTGTCATTCATATATTACATACAGTAACTCTTGCCCCTTTGCAGCAGAAAACATAATGATCCTTTCTATAGCAACACAAATAAGCCTCACCCACCCTGAATCTCCAGGAATCAAGGGGAGTCTGTTATAAAACAAAACACACCATTAAATCGATAAGTAAATGTTATGATTTCAGCCACAATAAGGCTGACACTTCTGGGTTCTAGGGCCATGCATGTGCGGACAAGCCCTTAGGGCCCCTTGTGACCCACACGCAGTGGTGGTTGCATCATCCATGTATGACTCAGCTAAGCCCTTGTGCGCACGCTTGAGTGCCATCATCTGCATATGACGTAGTCACGTCAACCCCCTGTGTGCATGCACTAGGCAGCTTTTAAAAACTGGATGCACCCCCCACACCCCCACGCCCACCAACTTCCCCAGGCCTGTACACGCCTCTAATAAATTCCTAAGCCGGTTTGTTGCGTGTCGCGCCAGATAATTTTCAGTAAATAAATGGGAACAACCTATAACCCTTCCGAATTTAGATTTTATCTAAAGGTGTCATAAAGCAAAACTTGCTTGTAACAGTTCCAGGCACCATACTCACCTAAATTAAATAAAATTCCCATATTTGATAAGTGGCACGTATTATTTATATTTATCCATCAGGGACTGCTTCTCTACATTTGCATAAACCTCTCTCAAGTAAAATGAATGAAACATATGATCACCCCACCTCTTCTGTGGACCCACCGATGCACGCAATGGTAGCACATTCTGGTATCTTGCCAGAACCTACTCAGAGCCAGGCAATGAGGAACAGACAGTTCTCTTGATGTTTAAATGTAGCCTATGTTTTCTTGAGAGGGGTCCAGGAATTGGTTTCATCTTTGGATCGTGCTTGTTTTCTTCCTTGTGAATTCGATGCTTTGGTTTTGTTTTTAATACTAATGGGATGTCCTCAAAAGGCTGTTTTACCAAACAAACTCCGACAGGCTGTTCTAGAACAATCTTCTACTGCTTCGCTGAGTTCACGCTGCTCTTGCGGTTTTTCATATGCATTCCTTGAGCGTGCTCTGAGAACTGCAGTACAGGTTTTGTTTTTTTCATATCTTACACATGGAGAAGTTTCTTTCCCGACTCTCCAAGCGGAGGTCACCCGCACTCTTTGCAACGTGTCAGGAGCCAATTAGAGCATTTGTTCGGGTTGGAATGCCTCTTCTCTCAGCCTGCCCTCGCTGAATTTGCTGGGCTTTTAATGTGATGTTGAAATCTGTTCTTGCTTGACTCCTACAGCTGGCTCTGATCAGCCTCCTCTAAGGAGGAAGTTTCAATTAGCACAGTTTCAAATGCGCTCTGGAGGTATATTTTTATGGCTGCTCGACTAATAGCAGTCTTTGTTCCTCGTGGTGTGTGACTCTTTAACAAACACAGCCGTTCGCGTGAGCCATGGAGCGACTTTACGGCAAGGCTAAGCTTTGCCAAAGCCAGAAGAATAAGACAGCCAAATTGAATTAGTGGCTGAAGCACATTAATTTATGCTAGATAAATGTTATTGTGGTCCCATGGGCAAGTACTCAGGTCGCAGGCTTTATGAACTATTTGCAGCAAGAGGGTTTCCTGGCCGTAAATCAGCCAGGGCTGGACTGAGCGAAAAGGGCTTACAGCCGCTGACTCTCTCCTGTTTCCTGAAATGGCCTCCGCCCACCCCCTCCCCTTCCGTTAAGATAGCTTGTCATCTTGTGTCCATTTTGTGATGTTTAACCTAGCAGCAGCTGGATGAGTGATTTCCTTAGGCTCTGCCTGAGTCTGGTGGAAATACGGCCATCTATTACGCCTGTGGCCCTCACCACAAGCAGCTGCGTGTTCATCATTCCAGACTGCAGATCTCCGTGGGTACAGCGCTCTGGCAGAGCCCCAGCTACAGAATCCTCGCAGCTGCGTGTAAATGGGATCCTTGATGTTTCCGACACAGCATACACTACCAAGTCCTGACAAGGCTGTTTTTCTTCTGGGAAGGAATTAGATCCACTTAAGGCTGGCTTATTTCTCAAGTAAGAAAAGTAGGAATAAGTGTTTTCTGGCTTCAAGCTGTGGCAAATATGAGACGATGCCAAGAGAGAATTATGCATAAATGATGGTGTTTCAACTCGTTTTCATGTGTTTAGATGCACCTCTGCCAAAAAAGTGACAAGGCCTTTCTGTTGGCATCCTTTCAGAGGGAGACCACTCACACACTGAACGTTTTCTTAATAAAGAAATAATTGTAAATCACTGGTATCTAGGCAGGTGATAACCAGTTTACCTCAAACACGGTCTTCTGTGAAACTCAGAGAAAACAACTGTCTGCGCAAAGGGTGAGGGATCAGTCCCCTGCTCTGTCACCACCTCGCCTGCCTCTGCAGCAATCAAGGCCCTAGGCAGATTTAGAGCTGCGGCTAAGGGCATCAGCTTCAGAGTTGGTACTAGGTTTAGGTTCTGATCCCATCCCTTAGTGGTTTGGAAATCTTAAGTTCACTGGGACCTTCTGTATCCTCATGGGGATAAAATAGAAACAAAGGTAGTGGCTACTTTCTGAAGTGGTGTTGTTAAGACTGAAGAGCCAGTGGGGTACAAGCGGTCAGCAAACGGGATTAAACAAAAAGGCCCCTCAACAGGGAGTGGCCTGTGTTGATCACTGATAGTGTTGTCTTCCTGACCTTGATCAGGAGAAGACACTCTCTCCCAATTTATTTCACAGTTCCCCAGTGGCTAGCAGGAAGAGATGCTCGAGGAAAGCAGAGGTTGCTTCTCTTGGGCATAATTTATGCTTTTCACCTAAAGAACATCTTGGGCTAGTTCTTTGACTCATCTGTTTAACTCATCAGCCTTGGCCATGAACACCTCAGGGTTGCAGTCAGTTGCATGCTTTCTTACTTGGCTTGAAGACATGGGTCTGACAGCCATCTTGAATGACTATCAGGGAGCAGGAAGATCCATTGCTCATGACTTCAGCATCCTTGTTCATAGATTCTCAACTATGTACTTGTAGCCAGATACGACATTTGCCCCAGATCAGCACAGATTCTCAAAACTTTCTTGATATCTTTGCTATCATTGCTATCATTTCCTTTGGTTCTGAGAAAGAGGGGGAAGGGGACAAAATGCAACACATCCCCAGGACCTTCAAGATCTTTTTATTAATAAGTTCAATTTTATTTATATTTCTATAGCTGAGTTCAAAAATAAATGACCTGCTAGTTGCTATGGAGTAGTTTCTTGTCTACTAACATGATTTTTTGAGAAAATTAAAAACTTAAATTTTCCTTAAATTCAAAGAAATTATAACTTATGTGTATAAACAAGTACACAAAGAATTTTTTAAATATGTCCTTCATTCATTTTGAATTTGAATTCCTTAAGACCTACCAGACCCTAAATCTTACCAAACTCCAAAAGTGCATTCGTAGTAGGATGTAAAACATGGACCTACTGAATATTTTATGACAGGCATGAGCAAAACCTAAATCTCCATGGCCAGTTTAACAGTCCAAGCCATCAAGCAGTGTTTCTTATTCCATGGAACTTTCCCTGAGATACTAAAAGTCTGTATATACGAGAGTGGGAATAGTTGTTAGGCTCAGTACTTGGACTTCTAAAGAGTGTGACAATTGTCATAGGAAAAGCTCCATGAGAATAGGAACACAGCATCCCTCTTCTTGCCCCCTCATTTATCCTAGGCCCTAAAACAGTGTCCTTCCAGGTGTTTCCAAGACTTTGTCCAAAGGTTTTTCTAAAATTTGAATGGAATGTGTGCCCCAACAATGCTGAAGCATGAATGGGCAACCTGTATTGGGTTTTGTGGTCTAGATGAGGACGAATGACCAGGTCTCTTTCTCAAGAGGGCACCAGATCTCATTACCGATGGTTGTGAGCCTCCCTGTGGTTTCTGGGAATTGAACTCAGGACCTTTGTAAGAGCAGGCAGAGCTCTTCCGAACCGCTGAGCCATGCTTATCTAGTTGATGAAAAGTTGAACAGTAAATTCATTCTCCCCAGGATTTTGACTTCCTTATCTTCGTTTACTTTTTTCTTTCACTGATAAAAATATTCTTTCTTCTTCTGCTGCTTCCTGATTTTATTTTCCTATTGAAACTACTTTTTCACTAATTAAGTTCTGTGAGAAAAAAAATTGACTGCAGTCACATTAAGGTAGTCTTACAGTAATCAAGCATGAACATTTTCATGAGATTTCTTGTTACACCGAGGTCACTGATTTTTTTTTTAAACTGCACCAATTAATATGGTTCCTTTGGGTGTAATGAGTAACTCAAAGGACTAAGATAAGCCCTTGGTATATTAGCAGACTGAAGTCCCATGTGTGACATCATGAGGGACATCTGTCTGGAACAGGAGTCCTGGGAGTTCAGAAACTTCCCACGGAGAGGACCAATCGATATACATTCTGTGCTCAGGATTTCATGCATTTTGTTAATTAGGCTGAAGCCATAGACCTGTGTGGCAATTACTCAGACAATGATGTAAAAAGATAGCCTGACAAACAGACCGACCTCCATAATCCACTTACATCTCCCAGAAGCCGAAGGGTTGGGAAAGCCTATTAACAAACTCTCTGCCTGTCTGCTTAGAGATGCTGTTAAAGCCAGAGCCTGCTCAACACCTGAGACAGCTGTTAATAAAAATGATTTGAGGCACATTTCTGCTAAGACTGGACATGAAACAGTGTAAGCTAAAACATGTCAATAACTCCAGGCGAAAAGAAAAGAAAAAACAAAACAACAACAGGCAAAATTTTTATAAAATGGATCCAAGAGTGCACAGAGACCCTCCAGAAAGGGACCAAACTGAGCATGGTACCTGGTGAAGATTGCCACTTCCTTCCAACAACAATGAGGACCAATGTCTTTGCCTTTCTACTGACGGGCCAATGATATTTATTTTTCAAAAAAAATTTACATATCATGTGTATATGCATGTACATGGTGTGTATGTATGCATGTGTGTGAGAGAGAGACAGAGAGAGTGGGTGTGCATATGCAACAGCCCATAGGTAAAGGATGGACAACAACTTTGTGACGTCATTTCCGTCTTCCAACCATCACATGGCTTCTGGGGATTGAATTCACGTATTCCCCATGAGCCACCTTGCTGGGCCCATCAGTGATAGTTCTAACTTCTTGACCCTGGAAGATGTCTTCAAACCTGTGTCTTTTGTCAGCTTCATGGATGCACAATAGTTTGGGAGTCTGTTTTTGTTCCTGTTCACATGTACTTCTCGTGAGTGTCACTTAGGAACTATTTGGGAACAGTGCTTTCTGAATAGCTCAGACAGGATCAGGCTATCTCGGGAACGCTTGAATCCACCAGGCATGCACCACCTTTCATTCTATTATTCTGACTGACTATGCCAGGCTTCTTTTAGTGGGGGTTATATTTTTAATCACAAGGACCAGGTAGTCTATATTCCTACAGCATTTTCCCTGGTACTTCTTCTACTATAGTAGAAAAGGCTACTGGATTGTGAATGTGTGCTTCTGGGAAGTTAGATGGCATGCAAGGAAGGAAGGGCTAACAGAGTATTGCTGCGGACTCATGTGAAATCCTGCCATGGTTATCTGGCCCACAGATTAACGTTTAGCACAGTTAGCTTTAAGCCACTTCCTGTTTGGGTGGATGGTTGTGCCTGAGAGATACAGCCTGCCCTCTTCCAAGACCTCTCATGAACTGAGTGGTGATTTTAATTAAATCCAGTAGGTTGAGACAAGTGGTTTGGCAGTTTCCATTGATTTATTGTGCCTGTGACATCTGGGCCTGATTTATTGTATTGATTTACATAATTGTTTTTGGACAATCACCCCACATATTTTCCTTCTGGTTCCATTCTGGTTTGGAGGACTCACAGGCTGTAAGCATGGAAGATTGCATTCTCTTGTGCCTTTGATTTCCCCTTTTTGTTTTGCTTTTCCTTTGTATAATGGTAAACTCTGGAATTATCTTGTAGAGATCCTGTGGGCTTGTGTACATTAACAGAATTGCTTGAACATAAGGTTGAAGTTCATTATCATCATCCCACCATTAATTCATTAATTAATCTATTTATTTATTTATTTTTTACTTTGAGATAGGATCTCCCAATAAGCCCAGCTGGCCTTAAATCTGAACTTGCTATATAGAGCAGACAGTCATGAACTTGTGGTGACCTTCTTGCCTCAGCTTCCCAAGTGCTAGAAGGACAGTCACACTCACCCCCATCTTGTTCAGTTTTCTAAATATTTAAGTTTGGGCTGTGGTTACTATTATGAGCACTGTGTCCTGGGTAGTCAACCATCTGAAAGTTGTGGATATGTTTAGCAACACATTGCATTGCAGATTAGTTTCCCCCGATCTCAGTTTTATTGTAAGAAATGCTGGAAAGCTCATTACAAACTCCATGGAGCCTGTGTAAGGAAGGATGGAAGGAAAAAGGAAGAGAAAGGGAAGGGAAGATGTCTGCCAAAGAGGAAGGGCAAGAAGCAAGTAGATCCTAAGCAGCATAACTAAATTTTCTGCTGTGGGGTAGAGCATGCCAATTATAAAGTACATAACAATACTTTAGGTTTACCCTCCATCACTCTCTATTTCCTACAGCTGGTGCCGTCTAACTTAACTCCCAGATAGCATTCTGGGAAAAGGGAGCTGAGGCAAGACAAATTGAATTCGGTCTGTGACCTAACTCAATTTGACCCTTTGCCTCAGTAATAGAAGTGGGGCTTGCTTGCTTTGCTCGTAAGAGCCAGCCTCTAAGATTTTGTTTATGTGTTCTGTTTAGTGGCTCTAGAATTGGATTCGGGGCCTTGTTAATGTTTGACCACAGAGCTACCTAGCTAGTCCTGCAACTGTTATTTAATGCTTTTAGAATGACATTGTTTTTTTAATACTTGCATGCATTTCCCTATTTTAGTAGACTATCATGCCTGTCTTCTTAGATTTTTTTCTTGTATAATAACAATACTATTTTGAACTCAAATTGTGGATGTACCTGATACTAATCACCATCAGACTGGATGGTTGCCCATTGTCTGTGACTAAAGTCCCCTCTAACTAATCTACTCCTCAGATGCTCTCCTGCACTGCCTCTGGGGGGGTCTGTCACCACAATGTCACATGGCCAGTAAAAAAGGCCTACTCTCTTCGTTGAGTCATTAAGCATCTTAACACAAGCTTTACCTATCTTCCTCCCTTCAAAGCCTTGATGTTGTCATTATTGCCTCTATGAGAGTATCAGTCTAGTGGGAAAGGGTTATTCACCAACACATCGCTGTTTGTTATTAGCCGTTTCATGCAAAAGAAAAAACCCACCCTCTGTTCTCTGTGGTACCCAATACTCACCAGAAAACTTGTAAACTCTTTTATTTCTCTGCAGGCTGCTTGGTGGGATCTTGTGAAAGAAAGAAATTGAATCATAGTACATAGCGAATGCATCTATATTTAACACAGCATAAAAACCTCCCTCATAGCAAACATGTAGGAAACCAAGCCAAATTAATCACTTTTTAAAAATCAGCTTTGCTAAGACATTATTAAGCATATCATTAAAGCCACCCATTTTTAGTGCACGATTCAATGCTTTTTAGTAAATTCTTTTAAAAATTATGTGCAAATTACCCAAATCCAAGGTCAAAACAATTTTTTTCAACCCCGAATAGCCTGGACTCAAAAAAGATAATTAGTTATTATTTCATACATGAATCATATTCAATTTAATTAACCATAAAATCATATCTCTATATAATTTACGAACAAAAGCATAAACAATAAGACTAAGGAAAGCATATTGAAGTCCTTCCATGACTGAATAATTCACATGATCCAGTTGGTCCGGTCCAGAAGTCAGGCTTGGCAGTGCCTCCAGCTGTTCATCAAGATCAAATTCTGGGACTGGGGAGACGGCTCATGAGTTAAGAGGACGTGGTTATCTTGCTGAGAAGTGGAGTTCAGCCCCTAGCACCCAGGGTGGATGGCTCACAACTGCTTGTCACTCCAGCTCCTGGGGCTCTGATTCTCTCTGGCTTCCACTGGCACACGGAGAGACATCCTCACACGCATCAATAAACACAAAATCATATCTATAAAAAAGGAGCCAATTCTGCAATAATGCTGAAACTAACTCCTTTGTAAAGTAGAACGATGTGAGAGTGTGTGAGGCGAAACTTAGCCGGGCAGACAGAAGGCACTGTGGCTTGGGGGCTAAGTTCATATGATGAAGTACTTCCTCGAAGCATGGCTTCATCAATCTGCTTTAAGTCTGATGGAGTCTCCTGGATTCTGTGCTTGTAAGATAAACACGGAGATTTCTGGAGCCACATTTCCTGAGAGACTGACCAGAGCTGCCCTTGAAAGCATAGCACCAAGGGAGGCTGGAAAGAACATCCTTGGGATTGGCAAGTGGGGCCTTTTCCTTGCTGTCAAGGATAATGATTCGAATGGTGTTCTCCGTTTGTGACGGTCATTTTCAGCATGCCAGAGAACACGCTAGCCAAACTTCGAGCCTTTAAAGCTTTGGTCCCTGAGCTAGGTGTGGATTTAATGAAGCTTGCCTTCTGAGACACTCAAGAACTCATCTGAATTATTCAAAATAAAAGCCCGAGTTTTTGCTTTTGCTTTCATTAAAAGATAATATGACACCAAAGAAGAGCAGTGATGGAGAGGCAGAGTTTGGTGTGGCAGGCTCTCCGATCTAATTTACAAGTGTTTTTCAGGCAGTTTTCTTTTGATGAACAAGACTGTATTATACCATGGGGGAAATGCTAATTAGATGTGCGATGTAGAGAGAAAGCATGCTTCTTTAAACAAATTATGAGAGTCAACCCTAGCTCCAGTAGACACCACCCTTTTAAAGCACCATGCTAATAATAGTAGTGAATGTTATTCAGTAAGGTGGACATTTGACGTTGTCTGATTAGCATGGGGAGAACAAAAGATGCTTGTGTCAATTCTGCCTCTTCTCTTCTTCCTCTTTCACATTAAGTCCTAGATCACCTCCCAGAGCAGAATAGTTCTCTTTATTGAAATGATCGAAAACAGTAATTCTCTAATTTACTGAATTACAGATAGACAGAATAGAATAGGAGAGGCTCAATAAGTGCGACAACTAAATGTCCTGAAATAAGGAACCATTTTTTCTATATAATGTTTGACTTCTTTTGCAAGAACATGTTTAGTTGCAAGAGGAAGAATAGTTTCCTAGCCTATCTAAAACCCCGGCACCCTCAAATAAACACATCTCTGTAGCTGATCCAGACAAATTTGCTGTGCACACCCTCCCTTTCTCCTTTGGTATCAGAGCCAGCGGTGATTGTGTGCTTGCTTCCTCGTGTGTTTCTGCCATAAGAATTGTACTTTTCTTATCTTGTCCAATCCAGCCACTAAAGGATTTGTTTTAAAGGTGACAGATGATATGTATAGAGCTGTAGCTGCAAGGGTCATGTATTACAAGGTACATGATTTATGGGCAGCTTTTTGTCCTGTGGGCTGCGTATTTCATAGCAAAATTAGACTGATTGGGGTCTGCACAATATCCACTTTTATCTCCACTAGAGGCAAAGCCTAGCTCTCTCAGGTGAAGTATTTACCTAAGTTCTTATTAATGATGCACGGGGTAAAGAGCCTATCTTATCTCCAGTTTTGTTTCCACATATCTCTGGCTCAGCAGACAAGTATTTTAAGGCGTGCACTGTCTTGATGAAGGACCTTCATGTACTTTTTCCTTGGTTGAAATTTCCCAGCAACTGCCTCCTGAATGCAGTGTTGCTCCTGTTCTCCGGCTGCGGCTGGGATTTTACACGCTCTTTAACAGTGCTTCAATGCAGGAAGCACAAAGCTACTCAAATTAGCTTAATTCTGTAGAAGCCGAGAAGACATATAATCTTAGAACTATGTCAAGTGCATGTTAAATCTGACTGTTACACAGCTGTCACCTAACTATCAGTAACTTATATTTATTTATAGAGTCCCATATAACTTACAAAGCATTCGAAACCTCCTTCAAAAAACTTGACTATACAGTACATATAGCATGGGCCAGCAATGGCTCAGCGGATAAAGGCTGCTCCCAACCTGATGACCTGAGGTGGCTCTCCTGGGACCCACACTGTGGAGGGAGAAAACCAGTTTCTGACATCCAGAAGCAAGTTTTGGCATGGGTATGCACATAGGTGTGAACACACTCAAATAATTGCTCTTATAAAAAAGAAAACCAAACGAAGGAAGTTCGAGAGGGTGGAAAAGGCTGTGCTTATCTTTGTGGGAATGACAGTGTAATCAGACTGCTGTCCACAAAGCCTTGTACCTGAAACATAATTGAACAGATTGATGATTATGTAGAGTTTTATTCTGTGTTTCGTTTGGATCAAGTTACCACGTAAGAGCTTGGCAAACACTGGATACCTGGTCGGTCAGGTTGAGAGTAGAGCTCACAAGGGGCAAGAAGGGGAGAGGGTCTTCCAGCGGAGTTTTTCAGGAAACCATTATCCTAGAGCTAACTAGGATTTTGAACCTCTCAACTGCCTTCTTCCAGCTCATTTTCATTCCAGCTTCACAATTTTCTTTTCTATTGTTTCTATGTTCTCTTTGAGATTCCAATCTAAATCTGCCATTCTACCTACTTCGTGTTGCCTTTTTTTCTTTTGTTCTGTACACTACAGAAAGCCATATATCCATCTTTGGAAGACTCGGGGCTCTTTAACTGACCCTCTGAGAGTGTCTACCAATGAGTGGAAGCCTTTTTCTTGCCAAGGTGCTCCTTTCTTGCCCTGTGTTTGGATAATCTCTGTAGCTATGTGTCAACTCGGTGGCCTGGGAATGTGATGAAGGTTGGACTCCTGAGATTGCTACACTCGTGGACTGGGTAGGGAGGACGAGCTCTCTGAAATGCCTGGAAGTCAGTTGCCACTACTTTCTTCCGACAAATCCTCTTTGATCTGTAGATACAGAGGCTATGAAACTAGAAACTCTTCCACTGGCCTATTTAGCAAAAGCCTTAAGCTAGAGCCAGGATCTCCTCCTAGCTCAAAATTCTTCTCTTTTCCTCACCTAATCTCCCCACTTTGTAATTATCCTTTCAGGACTAAGCCTCCTCCTTGGCCTGTGACCTCATCTTCCTTCCAATTAGTAAAGGAAGTTGATCCGACTTTGACTTGTCTCCCGGCTCCTATCTCTAATCACCTCCTTTTTAATTTGCTCACACTGAACCATAGAAAATACATAAACTGATGAAGCCTCCCCAAACCTACACAATGTATCATCACCCATTTCGTCAAACTGTTTTAGTGCATTTGGGTAATTGATATGATTTGCATTGATTTTTTTTTTTCGGTCGGGACAGGGTTTCTCTGTGTAACAGCCCTGGCTGCCCTGGAACTAGCTCTGGTAGACCAGGCTGGCCTTGAACACACAGAGATCCACCTATCTCTGCCTCCAAATTACTGGGATTAAAGGCATTTGCCACCACTGCGTGGCTATTTGCATTGATTTTTATAGGCTATTTTGGTGCCACTAACTAGCACACTGTTTAGTTAACTTGAAATAAATTAAGTGATTGACTGATTTTCAGAAATGCAATGGTTGAATTTGTTAAGAATAACATTATATCCTAAAACATTGATAGTATAATATATATGTATATATATTTACATATAAAAATCTGTGTGTATATAGGAATAATCCATCAAGTTTTTTGTCTTTTGTCACTTTTAAGTAACATTATAACAATAATAATAAAACAATGTTATGTATCAATAATCTATTTTCTATTTCAGTTATACAAATTGGGATGGTTGAGAAATACCCTGTTGAATTATGTTTCAATTTATTGAAATGTTATTGATGAGCAGAACATGTTAGTATAATACAGTTTAATAGAAAATCCTGGTAGCATCTACTTAATATAGGCATTTCTCATAGAATTGTCACAATGGAGTATCTTATCCCCTTAATGCACCCACTTCCTTCCTTGTCACCACTGATGAGCATCTTGGGAAAAAGGTGCAAGCAACACAGGCTGCTTTTATCTAAGTGGTAACAATAAGTAGTGGCCAACATTTGTGACGATATCAGAATGTTTATTTTGTGAAAGTTACTCTAAATAACAAAACTGTATAAACCCACCCCAAGAACTACAATGAAAATCTACCAGCCCCTTCTCCATAAAGCAGGAGAAGAAGAGAGAAACGAGGTTAGGAGTGACCTGGAGAAAGGCAATGGTTAGCCACATGCTCTCAAGACAAGTCACATGGAGCACATCTTTCTAAAACAAGAAAGTAAAAAATACAGCATTTAGCATGATATCTGAATAGCTCTGTTGCACAAAATTCCTAAGAAGTTCTCATGTCTAAGGAAGCCTATTGATGTGTTCAAAATATTTCATTCTTTGATTATTTAAGTTTTACAATTCCCAGGTCTTAAAACGTGCCACACATAGAAATACATTATATCGCATATGGTAATAAAATTCGTTTATGCAGGTATGCATCAAAATTCTATAGAAAAATTCCCATGCAACTTTATGTATTCAGTTTTTTAAACAGATTTCTGTAACTCACAGTGGTATTTTAGAGTAGCCTACATTATGAGCACCACAGAAAATCAAGTTGGATTAAATCATTTTCTCATCATAAACCTTTCTGATTTGTGACCTATGATTGCACTCTGTTAAATGTGATTTAAAGGTCAAATCTAGCTGAAAGCCATGGAACACAGCACAAATTCATTATACCATTTTAATTCATGTAGTAACACAGTTAAGATCTCACAAATGCCTGTACCTCTGAGCCTTAAACTATAACGGAAATCCATCCCTCTGAAGTAGATCATGAAGCCTCCAGCAATGAGAATGCAAGGGCTCTGGAGGAAGGCAAACAGCTCAAGCTGGGATATAGGAGACCTGTGGAAATATGCCATTGTTGTCCTAGGATGAAAGTACAAACTACACACGAAAGAAAGTGTTATGCATTTCTTATCAGTGAAGGAAGTCATTCATTCATTCCCCAACTCCATGTAGCTTTAAAACAAAGGAAAGAAGTGGCCACCACTAAGAGTCATTATACTAGTTCATGAGGTTTCCCAACTGAGGGATGTTAGAGCTTATTCGATGTAGTCCTTGTGTTTTAATTAAGGTAACTGGAGACAAGAAAATTTATAATAGTCGATACTCCATATAGCTTTTTACAGGCCGAGCTTGAACAAGAGCTCGGGGCTCCCGATCTTGGTCAGCCCACTCTACTCACTATTTTATAGACATAAGATTGTTTTAGGTTTTTAAAGTCATCTTGGATGCTGACAGTTTCCTGAACCATGTGTGTTCAATGTAGGATGATAACACCCTCAAAGAGATGAACAGTGGTTTCTAAAGGTCAAAAAGCCTTAAAGTATTAGATAATTTTACAGTCTCACTCCTCCAACAGCCGTGTGTGTGTGTGTGTGTGTGTGTGTGTGTGTATGTGTGTGTGTGTGTAATTACTGGTCTAACTGTGTCAACAAAGTTTCAAGGTCAATCTGGAAGGCCAATTTTGGGGAAAAGGAAGAATCAGGAGAAAACTGTCTAGAAAACCATGAAGCAACAACAAACAGAAAGTTCAAAGGCCTGCCCTGCGCCTTAGCCTTGCGCCTTAGTCACATCGCAGGGAGTTGGCCAAAGCATTGAGTTCACACAAATGCTGGAGACTCAACCTCAATTTGTTTAATGACCTAATCCAATAAACTGGAATCCAGAAGCAGACTTTACTATTCTTATCCAAGTTTGGAAACCTGTGGTGAAGCAGAGTGTGGTTTGAACAGTGTCAAGTTTGGCCCTTGTGGAGGCCCAAAAATGTGAGCCTATTTCTACCTTGCCGGAAGGTCAGAGAGTTTGGGATTGCTCAGAATTGTTGACAACAACCAGGGCTACACATCTTGACCTAGGGTGCGGGTACTTGGTCCTTTTGACATTAAGATGGCACATACAGGTAGATCCTCTTCAGCCAGATCAATGGTCAGGATATTCAAGCATACTTTTGCTCCTTCTTTTGAATTAGGAGGTTTGAACTTGGGAGTGGCTGCCTTCAGAAGACCTTGGTCTAGGGTGGGTTTACTGCTTAAACAACAGAATGCTAATGACTTGATGTCTCAAAGTATTAAAGCAAATAACTGTTTTAGTTGCCCTTTGTATCGTGTTAAAACAGTCTTTTGTGTTCTTCCTCCTGTTGTATTGAGGCATAAAAGTGTATGGAAAATTAAAGGTGGGCAATTTCAGTATTCATTGGAACTCCCTCCCGATACTATCTTGTGTTTTCTGTTTTATTATTTTTACTCACATCTTCGTACTCTTTATTTATTTTCATTTATTTTCTTATCCCCATGCCCTACCCTGGTAAGTGGTATTTTTTTCAAAGCTGGCCTCTGACAGGCCCTTATTGTAGACATTAAGGGCAAATGAGGAAGAGGGTTATATCCTGGGCTTAGTTCATGAGCAGCTTATGCACACATATCCAGTGCTTTGGGAATGCAGAAACAAAGGCATTATATGAGCAAAATATACTCAGAAAGGATCTACTCCAGTTCTGCCACCTGTAAATGTTACCTCATGCTGTTCTAATGAGGGCCTTGGCTCCCCAAGTTCTTTTCCTCTCATGTTGGAGTTATTTACTACACATGATTTGGAAAGAATGACAAGAACCAATAGATAAAAAGCAATAAATTGAGAACTTGGTGAACTCTTCATAATAATAATGTCAACATTATTATGTAATAGCAGTATCAATAATAAGTGTTAAGCTGCTGTTATCATCATTAATATCTTCAGAAGCCAAGAGACAGATTAGTCCTATGATAGCTTACCCCCAGTAGACCATTTTCTTTGGAAAGCTTCTGAAGGGCTCTTCTCCTTTTAGTCTGCCAAACACTGTAATTTCTTTTTCACACTGAACTCTCCTCACCTTGCCTTTGGCCCTCTTGTTGAGATGTGTTTGCTGAATATGGAATGCTGTCCACTTATGCCTGCCCTGGGATAACTCAGCCTTCTGCAGGATAGAGATTCACTTATTCAACAAATGTTTGTTTGTTTGTTTTTACTACATTTATTCTGTGCCGAACACCATCTTAGGTGAACCATTCCAGGTGTTAAGCTACAGGTATGCACAAAACAGCTAAGAACTGCTCTTATGGAATCTATGGTTTTCTGATGGCAAAAGACAGCAAATAAGTGGATACACAGATTTCTAGTGGGAAATGTCTAACAGAAAAGAATTACTAGGCCTAATAAATATAGGTACGTGTATAAGAATCAGGACTGACTTTAATGGTGTTTGAGACTGTGACCCAAAGGTCTTGTGGAAATGGACAGTGTAGTCTAGATATGACCTGAGAACAAAAAGGTACCTTTTTATGAGTGACACCAAGTCAGACATGTAGGATGACTGACATGGGGTCAGACATGTAGGACTACATGGATCATTTTAGGAAGTTTAGTTTAACAATTAAGGGAAGTGGGATTCTGTCTTATGCTTATTGTTTCCTAAGATATGTTCGATGTTGAGCAAGTGATTTGAAAATAAGCCAGTCCAGATAACACTGTGTGTAGACGCATTCAGACTGCTCAAGTAGTGTGCAAGACTGGTTTTATGGTTTTCTGCTCAGATAGGTACAAGATAAGTAAGCAAGTTTAGAAACAGATTCCACACTAGGTCATATCACTTAGAGAAATAACAGCAGCATTCCAGCTTTATCTCTGTCAGTCTGGGCCCATGCACAATTACAGACATTGTGGGGGAGCTGAGAGAGCAGAGACACAGCATTTATCGGGTGAATTGTGGGGGTACATTTACTTCCCAGCAGGTTTTCTTAGGGATTTACTAATCATTTCATAGGAAGAAAGTGTATTTCAGCCCATCTGGCCAATTTTTCAAATACCTCAAACTAAGTAATTTGATAATATTTTTATCAAGGAAAACATCAGAAGACAATTTCAAAAGTAGAAAGAATTTTAAGAGTAGCCTCAGATGAATAGATAAAAGCTAGTATTGGTCAGTACAATAAATAAATAAATGAACAAACAGCTCAGGATACTTAATCAAGTTTGAATTCCAGCACAATAATAAATTTTCAGTCTAAGTGTGTTCTAGCAATGTTTAATTGGGCATTCTGTAGTTTTTCAGGCAACTCCACCCCAAGTAGACAAGAGTCAAGGTGTAGGATTTTTTATGGTCTCACTATTTCGATATCTGTCTAGCCTACCTATGTTATTGAGATGGACATGAGATAATATGTCAATAAATCTGCTGGGCATTTTAAGTGCAATTATTTTTTTAATTTATTATTTATAAACTGTCACACATATGTGAGTGATATATGGTTATTATATGCGTGCTGTAAGTATAGAGACATGTATTTGTGTGCAGTTTGTACATAACTTATAAACAAACCTTTATTAGAACAGATTAATCGAGCATTAATGAAAGAAAGAAGAGCCAGAGCTAGAGAACGCTGGTCTAGTCAATAACTATCAGTTGCTTCATCCCTAAAACAACACTCATATGAAGAGAATTCCTGTTCGCTTAATAAAATGCCACTATGTTGTTTGATCTGGGGAATTGGTGAAACTGACCAGATGTAACAAAACATGTTTTCATGTCACCAAACAGCTGATGATCCACTAACATAAATTGCTGAGGTAATCACAGG
Source organism: Ondatra zibethicus (assembly GCA_004026605.1). Classification (NCBI taxonomy): domain Eukaryota; kingdom Metazoa; phylum Chordata; class Mammalia; order Rodentia; family Cricetidae; genus Ondatra; species Ondatra zibethicus. The sequence goes on from PVIU01003600.1 coordinate 20,647, forward strand.
GACATAAGGTATCCCGCTCCTCACTTAAGGAAAACAAACACGGGTGGGGGATTAATCCTTCCACTTCAGACGGCCAGTCATACCTGGCTGTTTGGTTCTGAAAACTGTCTGTTCATCTTCAAATATGAAAGGGAAAGAGGGGTGAGAAAACAAGAAGCGTGAACAGACCCCACTGTGCAGAGTGGCGACAATTCTGATGCCACAGAATCTAGAGACAGATGGTGGCTTATAGCAGACATCAATCTTAAACGAGAGTGAATTGAGGATAATATCCCCCTTTGGTAATGGACACATCTTTGCAAAGTTATTGCTGACAGCATCTTCTAACATGCTGATTTGTTAAGGCAAGGTTTTTATTGCATCTAATCTTGTTGTGAGGCAGAGAAATATGGTTGGCTACATGTTTCTCATGTATAGTTTTGACCAGAATTGCCTGCATTAGAGAGTGGCTAAATTGTTTTCCATATTTTACGGTGCATCTCTGATGTTCTACCGCACACAACATTGATCACCGAGTCCATTAGCTGATTATGATAGCTCGAAAGGACACGTTTCCTTTGGGAAAAACCATCATTTGAAATGAAATGAAAACTCGGGTTACCCGGGACAAGTGGGGTGGAATCTCGAGAGCAACCGCTTAATTCCACAAAGGAAAATAATCAACCTGAGCAACAAAAAAAAATTTAAGTAATTGCAAACGTGTGTGTATTTCCAAAATGGATAAGTCATTTAGACGCTTTGACATTTAGACACCCTGGAAGGGTGACAAGAGCTTTTAGGTTACAAAACAGTTTTCATAGTGAAAGACACTGAAGAGTACTCAAAACATTATCAGGGTTCTAAGAGCATAATAGAGAAAGGTGGCAGGGGCTTCATTGTAGAGACTTGTTGACACAGGTTTGAGATGAGCTGAAGGCACAGAATGACTGAGGGGCATTCCCAGAAATTAGCGACAAAAAAAAAAACCTGCTGCCACTGCCAATTGCTGCTTCCAGGGGTAGGCTGTTAGTGGAGAAAGACTATACTCCTTCTGGGGCCATGCTTTGGGAGCTAGGACCCTGAGAAGGGATTTTCCCAGGGGCCTGCAATCACGGTGCATATTCAGCCCCTTTGGGGTCCCCTTTCAAAGCTCACTGACCCTCTAGCTTCCAATAGTTGTTACCTTTGTCTGCAGAGCCTTGTAAATGGAGATCTCAGCATACAGAACAAAGAAAGGAATGGATCTGGGAGCCAAGAGGTAACCCAATCATTTTTTTAAAAAATTAGAATAGCTTACCTTTCCTTTAGACCTGCAGCTGCTTCTGGGCGCGGCGAGCCCTAATGCATGGACACACCGTTTACTTCACGCCAATGAATAGTGCAGCCTTCGCTGGTAAAGGTTGGATATGAGGAGCAAAGCACTTCTCAGAATTTTTATAAACTGCTATGGGAATCTGCCTGGCTTCTCTCACAAACAGGCTCTTCCGAGAGGTGCCCGATGGCCAACGGTAACCCTTTAGATTCGTACTTACTCTGCAACAGATGTTGGGTAAAGCTCTTGTGTCCCTTTTTCAGAGTGGTCTGAGGAGAATTCGCATCTCTTTAGGGCTAAGAGCTACAATATCTTTATAAACCTCTGAAAACACGAAGAAGTCCTTTCTTCCCCAGAGAGCTTCTTTGTATCTGAGGCTGAAGGCCCAGGCCCTTCCCCAGCAAGAATTCACACATGGCTCTACCATGGAACGCCTCAGATCTAGAAACTTCCTAGCATGTGAACTGTTATACTGTCTCAGGTTTTAGTATCAACCACTTATATTATCTCTAATATGAACAGACGGTTTGTGTCTGTTGTCTAATGTACTGGGGGGGGGGGGAGAGAGTGGGAGTCGTGGTTCAGTTGGTAAAGTTACATTGTATAAGAATGAGGAGCCAAGTTTAGATCCCTAGCACCAACATAAAAGTTGGGTGAGTCTGTGGCTGCTTATGACCTCAGCATTCTGGGACAGAGACAGGATTCCCAGCTTAGACAAAACAGTGAACTCTTAGTTCAGTGAGAAATCCTGCCTCCAAAAGTAAGGTGCAAAGCAAAACAGTAGACAAAGAAAATTGATGTTAACCTCTGGCTTCCTCATGTGTGCACATCAGCAAGCACACTGCCCCCATATGCATACCACATACACACACACACACACACACACACACACACACACTAAAAAAAACTTGCATACTCTGCACTCCAACTACTACTACTACCTTTGAGTGCTTCTAGACACCAGATAGTACCCACTAGGAGCTAATGTCTTAACTAATCTCATACTTCTAGAAACCTGTGCCTTACTTTCATTATTATCTATATTATATTATCTATATTGTCATTAGATGCCGAAAAAGCATTTGACAAATTACAACATCCCTTCATGATAAAGTTCTTGGAGAGAGCAGGGATACAAGGAACATACCTAAACATAATTAAGGCAATATACAGCAAGCCAACAGCCAATATCAAACTAAATGGAAAGAAACTCCCAGCGATTCCACTGAAATCAGGAATAAGACAAGGTTGCCCACTCTCTCCATATCTATTCAATATAGTTCTTGAGGTCCTGGCTAGAGCAATAAGACACCAAAGGGAGATCAAGGGGATAAAAATTGGAAAAAAAGATGTCAAACTCTCACTGTTTGCTGATGATATGATAGCTTACATAAGTGACCCCAAAAATTCTGCCAAGGAACTTCTACAACTCATAAATACTTTTAGCAATGTAGCAGGATACAAGATTAACTCAAAAAAGTCAGTAGCCCTCCTATACACAGATGATAAAAGGGCTGGGGAAGAAATCAGAGAATCAACACCTTTCACAATAGCCACAAATAGCATAAAATATCTCAGAGTAACTCTAACCAAACGAGTGGAAGACTTGTATGACAAGAACTTTAAATCTTTGAAAAAAGAAATTGAAGAAGACACCAGAAAGTGGAAAGACCTCCCATGCTCTTGGGTAAGCAGAATTAATATAGTAAAAATGGCAATCTTCCCGAAAGCATTCTACAGTTTCAACGCAATGCCCATCAAAATCCCAGCAAAATTCTTCAAAGACCTTGAAAGAATGGTACTCAACTTCATTTGGAAAAGCAAAAAACCCAGGATAGCCAAAACAATCCTGTGCAATAAAAGAACTTCTGGAGGCATCACAATCCCTGACTTCAAACTCTACTACAGAGCTACAGTACTGAAAACAGTCTGGTACTGGCATAAGAACAGACAGGAGGACCAATGGAACCAAATAGAAGACCCAAATATCAATCCACACATCTTCAAACACCTGATATTTGATAGAGAA
>PVIU01003600.1:24066-142151 GCA_004026605.1 Ondatra zibethicus
CCAAATGGATCAAAGACCTCAACATAAAGCCAGCCACACTGAACCTTATAGAAGAGAAAGTGGGAAGTACACTTGAATGCATTGGCACAGGGAACCACTTCCTAAATAGAACCCCAGCAGCACAGACACTGAGAGAAACAATTAATAAATGGGACCTCCTGAAACTGAAAAGCTTCTGTAAAGCAAAGGACACAGTCAAGAAGACAAAACGACAGCCTACAGAATGGGAAAAGATCTTCACTAATCCCACAACTGTCAGAGGTCTGATCTCCAAAATATACAAAGAACTCAAGAAATTGGACATCAAAAGATCACATAATCCAATAAAAAATGGAGTACAGACCTAAACAGAGAACTCTCAACAGAGGAATCTAAAATGGCTGAAAGACACTTAAGGAAATGTTCAACATCCTTAGTCATCAGAGAAATGCAAATCAAAACAACTCTGAGATTCCATCTTACACCTGTAAAAACACTGATGATGACTTATGCTGGAGAGGTTGTGGGGAAAAGGGAACACTTCTGCATTGCTGGTGGGAATGCAAGCTGGTAAAACCCCTTTGGATGTCAGTGTGATGATTTCTCAGAAAATTAGGAAACAACCATCTTCAAGACCCAGTAATACCACTTTTGGGTATATATCTAAAGGATGCTCAATCGTGCCATGAGGACATGTGCTCAACTATGTTCATAGCAGCTTTGTTTGTCAATGCCAGAACCTGGAAACAATCTAAATGCCCCTCGATCAAAGAATGGCTAGGAAATATGTGGTACATTTACACAGCAGAGAAAAATAACGACAGCTTGAATTTTGTAGGAAAATGGATGGAGCTAGAAAACATTATTTTGAGTGAGGTAACCCAGACACAGAAAGACAATTATCACATGTACTCACTCATAGGTAGTTTTTAAACATAAAGCAAAGAAAGCCAGCCTACAAACCACAATCACGGAGAACTTAGACAACAATGCAGACACTAAGAGAGACTTACATAGATCTAATCTACATGGGAAATAGAAAGTAGAAAAAGACAAAACCTCCTGAGTAAATTGGGAGCATGGGGACCTTGGGGGAGGATTGAAGGGGGAAGGGAAGAAGCAGGGAGGGGAGCAGAGAAAAATGTAGAGCTCAATAAAAAAAAAAGAGTTGTAAGATACAGGCAAAGGGCATTTAACACATTTTCTAAATGTATAAAGTTAGTAATTGGTGCCGCTAAATCGGAATCCTGTATTTCAGGATTGCGGTATGGCCATTACCCCACGAGGACTTTGTAAGGAGTACTGGTTCTCAGATTTTATTGTTATTGTTTTCTTTTTGTCTGTTTATTCTTGGCATTGGTATTGAACTTAGGCCTTTGCATATGCTAGGTCAGTCATATCCCCCATTCTTACTTTTGTGCTTTGTTAAACAATGTAATTTTCCTAACAGGCCTAGAGGCTCTGACCACCTGTTTCATGCTGTCACCACTGAGTACAAAGTTGTTGTACTTGTGTGTCGAAGGACAAAGAGATGGCTCAGTCAGCTAAGTATACGCTGTGCAAGTGTGAGCTCAAGGGTGTGCTATCCCCAGAGCTCATGATTTAAAAAAAAAAAAGCCAGGCTTGGAGGTGCACAACTGTGCTCACAGCTCTGGGGAGGTCGAGATAGAAGAATCTGTGGGGGTCACTGGCCAGCCAGCCTGGCCTGCTCAGTGAGTTCCAGAACAGTGAAAGATACTGTCTCAATACAACAGCAAAGTGGATAACAGCTGTAGGTTAACCTCTGGCCTATACATGCACACTCACACATCCACACACCCCCACATGGATTCACACACACACACACACACTAGAAAGGAAAACAAACATAGAAAATAGTGAGCAGAAGCACAGAGAAAAAATAGGTAGCAAGTGAGAAGAGGCCACAAGGGCAAACCGAGAGATAACCACTGCAGGTTTAACAGGTGCCCAAACCAGATGCTGGCTGAGATGCAAGAGGCCAATTCAGACACTGTTGCTCCTCAGTTTTTCAACAATTGGATGCCAACTTTCTGACGTTTGACACGAGACTTCTGTAGTTCAGAATATGTCTCAGTATACCAAAGGCTGGACGCTTATGTGTCAAGCAGCCTGGAAGTAAAAACACAGAGCAAGATCTGGCCACACAGAGCTGCAGTTCTAACGTCACAGTCTTAACTTCCTTTCCTGTGCTGTGACAAAAGATCCCCGCTGAAAGCAACTTATGCAAGAGAGGGCTTACAATGGCTCCCAGTCTATCATGGTGGGAGAATCAAGGCAGTGGGAACCTCAGGGGCCTGGTCATATCGCACCCGTTGTGGGGAAGAAAAGGGTTACGGATAGATCCTCAGTTTGCTTTCTCCATTTTTACGGTTCATGACCCTTGTACCAAGGAGTGGTGCAGCCCAGAGTAAGGAGGTCTTCCTGCCTCAATTAACACAATCAGGATAATGCCCACAAGCATACCCAGAGGACTCTCTCCCTGGTGACTCTAATGTCTGTCAAGATGACAAAATTTCACAGTCCTAGAAGGCAAGTTTTATTCATTCTGTGTTCACATGTGTGTGGTATGTGCATAGGTATACATATATGTGTAGGCACAGATGCTATGTATGTGTCCTTGTGTGCACATATGTTTGAGTTTGCATCAGGAGGACCAGGGCTAATGGAGGAACTCATCCTCAGTCTTCTGCCTTAGTCACTGAGGCAGTGCCTGTCAGTCAAACATGTTTAGTCTCACAAGGCAGCTTGCTCTGGAGATTTCTTGTCTCAATTTTCTAAGGCTGCAGCTACAGTCTGACAGCCATTCCCACCAACATTTATGTGGGTTCTGGGGATTTGAACTCTGATCTTCACACTTACCAGCAAGCACTTTAACCACTGAGTCATCATCTCCCTAACCCTAAAAGGCTAGCTTTAATTTCACACGGTGGATTCCAGCTCATTATTTTTAAGTATAATTTTGAATAACCTAAAAATCCAAATAGTGCTATATGGTATGTAGTGGTGAGTGAAACTGGACACAGCACATCCCTTCATGGAGCTAACAACTTCCCCACATCTGTAATCACACACTCTGATAAAGATAGAGCCGCACTGACTATTTGGAAGACAGATACCAGGGTCTTGGAGTGTTTCAAGGTCTTTGATCTTCCTTGAGTATCAGGCAACTGCTTGATGATAAAATGCTGATGTGTTTGTTGTTCCTGGGATCTTAGGGACAAAAGAAATTACAGAAGCCCAGCAGCCATGGCAGATACTGATCCAGTAGGTGCCTGTGGTCAGCAGAAGAGAGAAAACACAGGGACAGGAGTCACCTTGGAACATTAGATCCTGTGTTGTCTTACAAGTAACCAAAGCCCACTCTGGGAAGTGAAAGTTCAATTTTTTTTAAAAAAAAAAAACCTATTCTAAAGCATGGGTTTTCTCTTCCAAATTGTTTAGATAGGAAATGTTTCAAGGATATTAGGGGCTGTCTGTCTCATCTCGGAAATCAGGCAGGATTTTCTTTGTCATTGTGCACTCCAATGCACTATGGTCCCTTCTACATTAATGTTCTGTTGGAATGTATGCAGATATTTCTAGCAGTAACCTTGCTGGTTTTCTGTCGTGTAGAAGACAACAGTTTCTCAATCTGCTTCATCTGAAAGAAGCCACCCAATTAGCTTCATCAAGGAATGTTGGGGGTGTCTGATCATCTTATCATTACATTAAAAAAAAGAAGCCCCCATTGTCAGTGGAGAAATAATCTAATATTGTCTAATGGTCTGCAGAACACTATTTTCAATGTAGTTGTTTAAAAAGTCTACCTGTATCATATTTTTTAACTGCCTTGTGTTATATTGGTGTGTTCCTTGTTTGTTTCAAATGACTATGCTATTTGATTTCTTTGAAAATGGTGAAATGAACTATAATATTGAAACATACCTAAACCAATAGTTCATTTTTCATTATTTCCTTTGTTATTTAAAAGGTAATGTCCACTCCTTATATTTAAAGTTGATAAAGTATTGGAAATTAAAGGTCATTTAGCCTTCGTATTTGCTTTCATATGCTTGTATATATGTTTGTTTTTCTCTGTGAATATAATTTACTCACAGACATGGTATCACAAGCCAGAGAGATGACCAAATGGTGAAAGGTGTTTATCGTGTAAATTTAGCAACTTGAGTTCACTCCCCGAAATCCACATCCAAAGCCAGATGTGGTGGTTTCACATCTGCAATCCCAGAACTCCTCTGGTGAAATGGGAGGTGATGATAGGAGAATGCCTGGAAAATCGGCTAGCCTGGAGAACAGCGCATAGCAGAAACAAGAGGAGACCTGCATGAGACAAGGTGGAAAGAGAGGACTGACCCCTGGAAGTTTTCCTCTGACTTCCAAATGTGTACCCTGGTATGTTTGTGCTCATACTTACACACACACACACACACACACACACACACACACACACACACACACACACAGAGAGAGAGAGAGAGAGAGAGAGAGAGAGAGAGAGAGAGAGAGAGAGAAATTTAATCAAATAAGAAATGGTACTGCCAGACACGGTGGTACACATCAATAATTTTATCATTCATTCTAGAGGCTGAAGCAGGAGGATATGTGGATCTGAGGACAACCTGAACTACATAGTGGATTTCTGTCTCATCACCCACCGTCACCACTTGGTATGGCATCTAGCACTGGGTGATGAATGTCTTCTCATGCTATTACTTAGCCAGATATTAACAAATGTCTGTCTCTTACAAAGTCACTTATCTAATGTATTTGACCTGGAGTTTCTTAACCTAATTCCACAACGAAACAGAATTTAGAATGCGGTGTTACTGGAAGCTAGTGGAGCATGCCAGATAAATTAGGATCAGAAAAATTACCAATGGCAATGTTTTTTTAATGCACAGTAGAAGAAAAAACTAAAGATGATAAATTATACCTGTAACAGAAAGAAAATGAAATGTAATAAGCATGGACTGCAATTATGATAGAGATTGGATTGATTAGTATGAAAGATCATCAAACTAATATCATATATGAAAGAAGCTGGAAATTGATTTATATACTGTTGCACATGGGAAACAGCATGTATTTTTTGACTTGAACAACTACATAATTTATTGGTAGTCTCTATCCTGATCTTTTCCTTTTCTTTATATATATATACATATATAATGTATATATATATGTGTGTATGTATATGTGTGTGTGTGTGTGCGTGCGTGCGTATCTGTGTTTTCCTGCATGTCTGTCTGTGCACCACATGTGTGCAGTGCCTATGGAGGAAGCCAGAAGAGAGTGTCATATTCTCTGGAACTGGAGTCACAGACAGGTTGTTAGTTACCATGTGGTAAATGCCACACTCAACACTGTCCCTCTAGAAGAGTAGCTATCGCTCTCATCTGCTGACCCATCTCTCCAGCCCCTGGATCATTTCCTTAAAGTAGACTTTTTCTAAGTTCAAGCATCCTTTTTTTTTTTTTTAATGCATTCAGTAACTGTTAACTAAGGATCAGATATCTATCACTCTAGTATCACTTCGGTAGGCAGTAATACATGACATTAATGTGAACTTCCATGGGCTCACGAAACATTACAAAAGGTAGAGTTGAGTACACAATTCCACAACCAAGTGTGTTGGCCTAAAGAATTCACACCCTTCTCACAACTTTCTCATGGTCTATCTCCACTCCATACTGATGCAAATGCCACTGGAGACACGTATCTGTGTTAAAGGATAAATCCCATCCCATTGAGGCTGAAACTGAAGGGCTCTCCCTCTCCCTTGTCTTGCTGTGGAGTCTGATCAATAGCCCACCTCCCTGCTTTCCTCTCTTCCAGCTGTGTCACTGGTCAGAGGCCACGGGAGAGCTGGGAAATAGCGGACAATCAAAGCAGGGAGGTTTCCCCATGTCCTGTAGAGAGGCTGGAGCTGTAGATCAATGTCTCCACGGACCCGGTTGCTCAGATTTGAGGGCATAATTTCCTGTGCATGTTTAAAACCTTTGTGTAAGACGTGTTCTATTCTTCTCCCATTTCCTTAGTTGTGTGAGTGGAGGGAGATAAGGTCCAGCTCTTTCAGAGATCTTAAGGTGCCGTATACCCAAAGAGCATTAGTCAGTTTGCACAGTGCTGGAAATGTCCCCGATATGTAATTGTATCTGCATGTATCTGAACAAGTGGGAATTTGGAAATCATCTTACTTAGGTAGTGCGATACCCGAGAAGGCCCTGAGCAGTGGATGGGTACCACATTACAATCAGCTGTGAAGTTTGTAGAGACTCTGATTCGACCGACCTGAAGGATAACATTCACTGCTTAATTATGAGTGTTAAAAGATAAGCCATTGGCCTTGAACAAATAGGATAGCCTAAAATGAGACAAAAGCCAGGTAGAGTGGTAAATGCCTGGCATCCCAGCTGCTCAGGAGCATCATGTGCTCATGACAAGACTGAACAACATAACAAAATCTTGTCTAAAGTAAAATAAGACACATAGAAAATGTATTGCATTTGGAGCTCCAATTCTGCAGACAACCACGGCTTGTTCTCCCCAGCGTCTGAGTTAAAGCTGCCCCCAGTCTTTCCTAGTTTCTATGCTTCCAATGTCTTGTGTCTTTGGACGTTTGACATTTGTGCTTAGGCTAGACATCACAACACCATGTAATTCGTACAAGTGCCTTGTCCACTACTGACAGGTTTAAAATATCTTGGAGAATTAAAACAAGGGTGCTTAGAGTGACAATTCTATTACCTCATTCAGTGTTCTTTGCTGCACCCACATTTTCAGGGGCTTGCTTCCGCTTAAGGTGAAAATCTGTAATCCTGATTTCAGAATAGAAATAAAGTTATTCTCAAGGCACATATTTAAATAACATATATGAACTGATTTGAGGTAGAGAAATAAGCATTTTCCATTTACCACATGGCATAGCTTGCATAAAATTTGAGAAATAGCATATTAATAAACTTCAAATAATGCTTTCAGCGTATCTTCTCTAATAATTATATCCTCCAGGTGAGAATGGGAGTTTTAAGCTAGACAGGGGAATATGATTTCAATTTCTATCTGGGAATTCTCCAACTTAGTTATTAAATTAAAAGTCAGTAGGTTACTGTGGAGGGTGGACAAATCATAGGACAAAATCATAAGACAAAATGTTAGATTTTTTTCCTTAAAATATTGGTTTAGGCTTGTATTTCAAATGAATGTTGTCTTAGGCTTGTATTTCTGTGTTAAGACATGACGACTAAAGCAAAAATATAAAAGGCACTGGGGTGTAAACCCATGGCTTCATAAGGAGGCACTGGGCTGTAAATCAAGGTGTGTACCAAGAAAGGAATGGTAAAGTTGCCCCTAGGGCAAGTAAGGGGAGAAAACCAAGAAACTTTAGGACCTTGAATGATAAAAGGAAAGCTAGAATATAGGAAGAGCATTCTTAACATTAGAAACAGCACGTGCTAAAAGCTCCTGGACGTGAGAGAACTTGGGGTTCCAAGCCCATGTAACGGTAATTCTTTGAGCTGTCCTCGGCTGGGTGGCAGCCATGCTGAGGAGTGAGCCTGGCCTTGTGTGACAGAGTAGATGTATTCTTGATTCTAAACAGAGAGGAAGATATCTGTTGATTTTTTTTAAAGCATGATGATACAGTTTATGTTTGTAAAACCTCATGATGACAAAAACTTTATTTAATGCATGTAGAATAGGATAGATGAAATTATAATCTATAAAAGACAGGGCTTCCAAGACTATGGATGAGACAAAGAAGATAGTTCCGATTTTTTAAAGGTAAGTATTGGAGAGGTGTCACGATAATGAGCGAAATGAAGGGCGTGGAAAGGGCACTAATGGGAAGGACTGTCCCCAGGTTTCTGGGTTGAGCAAAGCAGTTGAGCCAATTAAAGCTGGTAGAAAGTGGCAGGAATAGCTCTTATTGCTGCTCTATTTGAATGTGACTTGAAATTTGAGATGCACTTTCCATATGTTAAGTATATTTCTGTAAACCATACCTGAGTGTCAAGGCACATGCCTACAGTCTTCAATGCTCAGAAAAAAAATTCAATCACTACAGTATTTTCTATACACACACACACACACAAACAAACACAAACACACAGAGAGAGAAGGGGGAGAGAGAGAAGGAGAGAGAAAAAGAGAGGAGAGAGAAAGACACTTTATATGAGTTGAAAGACATACAGAGAGGGACTAGTCCCATGAACTCCCATGTGCCGTTGACCCATTCATCAGTTCATAGCTACCATTCTCCCGACATTTCTTATCCTTGTGCTGTTCCCACCATGGCCACTAATAATTCATTTTAAACAAATTTTAGATTTCTGGTTCCCATTATAAAGGTCCATAAGTATTCCTAACAGACAAGGATTTTGTTCTTTTCTTTTTCTTTATTCTTCTCTCATATAATACAATCCAACCACAGCCTTTCCTCCTGCCGCTCCTCCCAGCCTCCTCACTCCTCCTCTCCCCCAGATTCACTGTTCCTCTGTTTTTTAAAGAAAAAAAAGCAGATGTCCCAGTGATATCAACCAAATGTGGCATAACAAGATGCAATAAGACTAGGCACACACTCTCATAGCAAGACTGGACAAGACAATCCAATAGGAGGAAAAGGATCCCAAGAACAGGCAAAAGAGTCCAGATAAGCCATTTGTATCAAAATACAGACACAATATCATCATCATAGCTACATTAAAACCATAGGACATTTTTAATGTCATCACAAGTCTGGTCAATGTTCCAATTTTTGACTATTGAAAAATTATTATAAACGGTATTTGAATCAAAATATGAATAATATCCATATGTTATAATTTGTTCAGTTTTCATGTTTCTTTTAATCTGCCGGCTTTCCTTTCTACCCATCATATTTCCCCTTGCAATTTATTTGTTGATTAATTAAAATTGTAGTGTAGTGCTTTCTAGATTCTTGGGAGTTATACTTTTCTGATTTCTGGGAGCTTTTTTTTCCCCTTTTCCTCACTTTATACCTGTAATCAACCATTTCTTTAACAAAATCCATTCTCTTTTAGCACCAGAGAAGATAACCCATGCATGCAGTGATCATGGGCTTGTCACTGCTGAAATTTCTTGTCAACAGACAAAACTACAAGGTATAAAATACTTTCTCACCAAAATATTTCTTTTAAAAATCAAAGGCTGTGTGGGTTTGATTTACTCTTCAGTCTCGCATAGCCATCGTTTCTAATGTCGTCAGAAAAGATGACGGCAGCATTAAGATGGCCAAGTCCTGAAAAGTTGGGTGCTTAGTGGATAGAGAATAAGACTCCGAGGAAGTTTTCCGAGAAGGAGCTATGGCGCTCTCAGAGTGAGGACAAGAGAAGCTCTGAGAAGAAAATGACGTGAATATCTCAGGAGGCAACTGAGGAGATGTGTTTATTTTTATTGAGCAAAACAGAAATGAGTCTTTCAATGCATGACTGGGGCAGAAATCCTGTCAGAGTGATCTGAAAGATAAGGAGCTGGAAGACAAAAATAATAAGCTGAGGAAAGCAGAGCTAGTTGTCAAACACGCACATAGAGCTGACCATTTACTTCCTCTTGGAAGACCTCTTCCTTTCTTGGGAAATCTGACAAAGTGAAGGCGAGAAAAAGGGAAGGAAACATAATATTAGGTTTCTATGCTTATAAAACACATATTAACGGAGAAATTTCAACTGCTTTCTGTTTACATTCCTGGATTACTTTTTAGTGCACCAAGTGATTCACTACATGAAAATACATCTACTTACAACCTTTCCCGTAAATTTATTCCACAAACTGGGAGCATTTCTACCACAGCCTGTGAAACTTAGGTAGTGATCTAATTGGGGCAACAGAGAATGGAGAAATGGCAGACATACACACAGAAAAGCCAAGGCCGGGCAGGCTGTGTGCTCTGTTGGAGAAGCCCAGGCGGCCAGAACCTCAGTGTATGTGTTATATATGCAGCACAAATGAGGAGGGTGGGCCAAGGTGGAAGGTTTCTGCAGAGAAACGTTCACAAGTTGCAGTCATCCAGGAGGAAGCCGAATGGCAATCATTCATCAAACATCTGTATTCAAACCAGGAGACAGACAGCTTTGTCATCCCACTAAGCCGGACCTGGGCAAGGCCTTGGTTTCTGAAGCACTGGAGTCCTGCACGTGACCGTGCTCATGTCAACAAGGCATTCATTCAGGACCTTGGCCTCTCTACAAATTTCAGTCACCATGGAACCCTAAGTGCCTGGTGGAACTTTAAATCATCACACTGCCTGGTCCCCTCATGCTGCTATTCCCCCCCCCACACACACACCTGGCTTCTCCTTCTTCCGACTGATAAAACCATCACCCAGACTTTGGAACCATAAACAGGGTGGAGGGGGAAGGTACCAATGTACTGTTTCCTTGTGTTGGAACAGGTTCACCTAAAACCCTCACTGAGGCTCTGCCTTCATGCTTTAGCCAGATGGAGTGCTGTCTCCTCCACAGTCCATGAGTTTATTTTCACAAACTCTGGGATTTCTTCAGTACCTCATCAACAGAGGGGGTGAAGGCCAGATGCTTTCTAGGGCAATGATTTCCAGACCAGTGTTCTTAAAATCTAAACAGTGTCACAGAAACAGCACATGAGAAGACAGATCAACAGAAGGGAAAGGGGTCACTATTGGTGATCAGAATGGCCATAAAACTCCTTGCTTCAAGAAAAGAGCTGAGGCCATAGAATCCCTTCCCATAGGCCGTAATGGATGTGAATGTGACTCATGCTGTCCTATTTCTTCAGAGAGACTAGAGAAGGGGAGACTAGAGAATGAGGAGGGTGGGCCAAGGTGGAAGGTTTCTGCAGAGAAACGTTCACAAGTTGCAGTCATCCAGGAGGAAGCCGAATGGCAATCATTCATCAAACATCTGTATTCAAACCAGGAGACAGACAGCTTTGTCATCCCACTAAGCCGGACCTGGGCAAGGCCTTGGTTTCTGAAGCACTGGAGTAATCATGTGCTTCATGATTATCATTTTTCTGATATGGCATGGTAATCATTTTTCTAATGCTTTTTAGCTTTGGGAGACCTTAATGTTTTTAGTACTGGTTAACTTTGTTCTTTGACAATTGTGTGTGTGTGTGTGTGTGTGTGTGTGAGAGAGAGAGAGAGAGAGAGAGAGGGAGAGAGAGAGAGAGATGTATTCTGATTACTCTGTTTCCCCACCCTCCCTTATCTTCCTTCCATCCTTATCAACTCCCTCACTCCCAGTCCTCTCCAGTCTCTTTCCTAGACTCATGACTTTCAGTTTGGTTTTGGCTTGGCTTAACCAGTGAGAGCTATGAGGCCATTGGATGAGAACTACCCAATGGATGACGGTGGGCTCATCAGGGGCTCCACAACTGAAGGCCATGATTTCTCCTCTCCCTGGATCAGTAGCAAATATTTCAGTAGTGAGGGGAGGGCCCATTGCGTCCCTCCTCCATCCATCCCTGAGTGTTGACGGGCCCATTTCCATACAGATCATTGCAGGCATCCTCGGCAGTTTTGAGTTCATGACTGTGGTGGCTGTGTCTTGCCCAGAAGATGATGTTTCAAAACTTGTCTCCATATCTTCCAGATCTTACATTTCTTTCTACTCAATCTTCCATAATATTCCTTAAGCACTTCAGGGAATTGCATGTATATCTTGTTCAGGGCTCAGCACTCGCCTGTCACTTATTCTCAGTACTTTCTCTAGCCATAACCTCTGCATTCACCATTGTTCAATGAAAACCAAAGGGTCTCTGATTAAGGCTGAGGGTAGTGTTTGTCTAATTGTCTAAGGGTATAAACATAAATATCTTGAAGGCAGCTTGAATTGTATCAATTTAGCCAAATAACAGCACTCAAAATGCCCTGTCTCGGGCTTGTGATTCCCCCTGCATTGAGTTTTGACCAAGTTATAGTACCAAACAGAGATTCTATCCTGTGGAATAAGTCTCAACAGCAATAATAGAGAAGACTTGGTTATCCACATAATACTAGTGTCACTACTGGTTTTTGTTTACTACCCCATAGCTTCTGGGAACAGATTTTTCTAGACTCTCAAGCCTTGATTTAAAAGGAATGATGCCATGTTATTGATTAACTTTTATTTTTATAAAAGTTAAAAGTGTCACTATTATGTAGCATCTTGTCCAGCAGGTCGGATTTGTAGACCTTAGGATTCACAGCTGGGAAAAACCATTCATCCCTTACTCTCCCAGCAACCTGCACAGCAACTTCTAAGACTCCGAAAGGTGGTAGGCAGTGAGGAAGCTTCCAGCTCAGTTCCAGCCTGATTTCTCTACACTATGCACACATGATATGTGCCGCCTTCTACAATGAGACCTTTGCATCTAGTCTGTGAGCAATCAAAAGGAACAGCAAGAGTCTAGATTGTTCTGCAGGCTTATGGAGTCTTCCTCACCAACAGCTCACAAGACGGTGTCCCCTGCCTGGTGTTAGGGTTTTTGTTTACTAACCCACAGCTTCTGGGAACAGATTTTTCTAGACTCTCAAGTCTTGGTTTAAAAGGAATGGGGCCATGTCATTGATTAACTTCATTTTTATAGCTTATATTCTATAAATAATTATAATACCTTTTCAAGGAAAGCAATCTGTTGTATCAGAATGCTCCATGTAAATGAACCTAGTTTGATGACAAATGGTTTCTCTGACGTGGGAGGAATAGGATTCTTTTTTAACAGTTCTAGCTTCAAAAAAAAAGTTTTATCTAAAAATAATACCATATAAGACACGAGTGTCTTTCTTACAAAGGTGGGTTTCAAAGGGAAGAAAACATGAAGGATGAACAGTGCACTTTGATCCACGTTTCTTTTCTTCACTGGGACACAAGGACAGGTAAGAGCTCCGTCTGCCTGCCGACGTCTCTCCTTTTCATCTTCATTATTGCTATCACTAGAGGGCTTCATTGTTTGAGTGCTGGGTAGAACAAAGATCAAATTAACACACCTTAGGTGGAAGTGGGGTGAAGAGCGAGTGCGGACGGTGAACTGCATGTGGTCAAAGATCACTGATAGCTATAATTTTCTCGGGAGAAAAAAAAAGAATCTCTTTCCCTCCAGCTTTACATTTATTTTTGAATTTAATGTGCTCGCTCTCGACCTGATAACTGATGTGAAAGAGGTATTATCCTGAAGAAACCAGGAACACAGGTTAACCACTCTGAAGAATAGCCTTGAAAACCATTACCACATATCACTGGAAATGTCTTTCTAATTGGCTGATATCTCGAGGCGTGTGCAGACAGGAAGCTAAGCTGACTCCCAGAAATTTTAAAGATGGCCAGTGGCAAAGGCTCTCAGGCCAATGGAATAAGTATGAAGGGAGTAGATTCTTCTGCTCTTCGTTGTGAGGTTGTGGCTGCGAATGGCTGATTGCCTAGTTTTAACTCCCCATACAAGCTCACATTCAGATCAAATGATTTCCTGAAAAGATGTCATCAATTTGAAAACCCTCACACTGTGCAGATTGGATTGCAAATCTATGTAGAGAAGCATCTTTGTTTTCTCCTTTCGAAAATGACAATATCCATTTGGAAACTGTTTCTTATTCTGAATTTCATGTATTTAAAACATTTCAGCCTAAAAAGCACTTACTTTCCATTGTTTCCTGGCAAGTCAAAATCAACCATATTGATAAAAGTTTATTGATAGAAGGTCGGGGGAGACTAAGGGAACAATATTCTACGTTTAATCTTTTTTTAATGGTCACCCTTAGTTTTAAGTGTTTCTGTTTTATAAGGAGAGCCCCATTTTGTCTTTTATTGCTCATACCCAGCTATCCATTACAGAAAATATTAAAACCTCTTCAATTGTCTAATGCACAGTTTGACATACACGGGAGGCCCACAGGATGCTGGCCGGTATTTGGTATTTTCCATCTGTTTCAGGGATTCTCCAATTTATACTATTTCAGAGCCATTTACGTGTAGTCAGCCTCTAACCGTCCCAAGAAAAACAATGCTGAAGTCTCCTTTAAACAAAAGCAACAATTTTTACACATCATCTTACAACACAATCACCTTTAAATTTCACATTTGAATCAGTTCCCACAATTTTGGGGGTGGTAAGGGTGGGGGACAAAAGGCTATTGTGTCTTCACTTTCTGAACTAGACATTTTTCATCCCATTTGCAGGAAGTCTTCCATTCTCCCTGTGGAGCCAGCGTCTAGTGGCCTTCTCTCACATCTGGGGGTCCTATCTGCTAGGGTGAGTATTAAGCAGTCTAGGTGGAAATGCAGGGAGGGGAAACTGAACCTTGAAAACATGTGGGAAAAGCTCAATGCACGCGCGCACGCGCGCGTGCACACACACACACACACACACACATACACACACAGAGAGAGAGAATGGCTTCAGGAAATTGACCTGATGGGGTAGTAAGAGAATAATGAAGAGAAGGCAAATACACACACACACACAGACAGAAAAGAGACAGAAAAGCTGGGATTAGGTGGTCTTGCTCTTGGATATGGAAGCTGCAGCAGACCAAAGCTCAGTGTTTTTCTCTCTACAGCTTATTCCATACAGTTGAAGAGAGAGCCAGGTAATTGCACACAGCTAAACAAAGAGGTAACATTTATGTTTACAGTTTGATCACTGAGACAGGGTGAGTTAATCTCAGTAGAAATGGTCTCAGCAGGGGAGCAGTCTTCGGGCCCTAAACATCTGGGAGAGAAAGTCATGGTGGACAGCTTCTTCACATGCTGCAGTATTCACACTCGGACACCTAAGGAAAGCTTTGTCATTCCTCAGAAAGGCACTCTGCGTTTGGGGGACTCTTTACCTTTTTTTTTTTTTATGGGTCTGGGGAATTAGAGTTCTTGACACTTCTGTGCCTGTGCGTGTCAACAGCATACATTCACTCGGGGTCCCCTCTGCCTCCTAAGCATAAAAACACACATATGTAAACACACACACACGTGTGCGTACTTCCCTACTAACAATGGAAATCCCTTTTCTTCTTGATAATCTCCCCTTCCCTTGGTGCTCTACAATTCTCAGCCAAATCTGGCTTTCTCCTTTCAGTTCATGCTCCAGAGGCCAAGTGGGTGACCCATGGCCATGTTAATACACAGAACAGAGAGCAAAACTAAAATGTGCCTTCTCAATTAAACCATAAATGGCTTTTTAACACTGTTTTTTGAAGTTAAGGAATTATGTCATACAGACTCATGCTACCACTCTGCCATCTTTCTAATTAATACACAAATAAAGGACACATAATGGGTCACCTAACGATGATACATTTATCCTCACTAATGAGGACAGAGTGTGAGGAGGCTCACTTCTTGCCCAAGGCTCTGTTGATTTTAGTTCTTCCTCTTGTGACTGCAGAATTGAGTAGTTTGCACTGGCTTTTGTGATTAGGGGAAGGAGAAACATATCTGAAGAGGTCATTACCACTTGGATATGATGGAGTTACACTTGCCGGTTTTCACCAAGACTTCAAGGATATTTGGACAGCATGATTCCTCTTTTGTCGGCCCCTCCCCAGTCCCCATTGCTCCCACATTTCCGTTCCTCCCAATAAAATTTGTTTGTTGAGAATTAAAGAGCAAATGTTTAACCAACTCTAAACACCCGATAAGAAAAGTCCGCTGAGAGATGCCTGAAAAGGAGTTGAGAGAAGGGGAACACCGGTGGATATGCAGTGTTTGGAGAGAGTCAAACCAGCCCATCCAGACTTGAATGTCAGGGATAAGATGGTCTTATGTTAGCGCTTGTCTTTTGGGTACCTCGCTATGCACGAAAGCGAGCAAGATACTAAACATCAGGTGAACGGCAGGTGCAGCGACAATACCGAATTATAAGGTGCTCCATGTCTCCCCAGCACAGAGCCCAACTAGGGCTATGCCCAAGTAGGCAAAGCCTTCGCTAGGTGGGAGACCAGGCTGGAGCAACGGTGGGCTTGGCGTTTGCTTCAGAAGTGGTTTCTCTGCCTGAAGGAGGGTTTTAACTTACTCTGAAAGTGATTGCTTTTCTTGCGGGTAGAAGGGCTCAAGGAAAGGCAAGGAATGGTGAAACCTGGGGATCCAATAAGGACGGTAGGAAATGGAAGCCAAGTGCAGAGATTTATGAGTCTGGAAGACAAGGGGAGGGAGAGAGACAGCAAAAAGGAAACGATGAAGGAAATAAGCGACATCTCGCTTTTCAAGATCCCTTGGACTATGAACGTCAGAGAGAGGAGCATCCGTTTATGCCTCTATGAACAGAAATTACTCAGCTTAACAAACAAAAATCTGGGTGCCACTGGTGTACAATACCAAAGCATATCTCTGGGTAGAAAGAGATTATGTAGTTAAGTTACTTGTTGACATAGGTTATAGATTTTCATGGCAAAAAGTTTTGTTTAGTTTTTAACCACATGTTTCATTTAGCAATAACAAGTGTGGGATATACACAAAAAGTCTATTCATATGAAAAGATCAAATGCAATCTTTTGCAAGCTTTGTCTATCTGCCTAGCATATGACAATAATACCTATTCGTGAGCATTTTCTTAGAAAGAAACCTGTGGACCAGCTCTGATTGGACGCAGTATGAGTGCTGTGTCCCAAAACAGTGCTTGTATGTAAGTGTTTAGTTTCTGGGAAAGAAAGAATAAAACCCATTCTTTCGCGTTTTGTAGTAATCTGGAAGGGTTAAGTGAGATATTATTATGTAGTAATACTTTAAACATTTGCGCATTAGCTATTAAAATTGGACCTTATGATTAGAAGCTTTGAAATTGAGAGTAGTAACAGCCCGAAGCGAGTCTCTCACTGGAGTAGAACCCCCTTTTCCAATAGTTCTCATGCTATAGGTTGTGCCCCCTGAGAGATGAATGACCCTTTCACAGGGGTCACATATCAGAGATTTACATTTTGATTAATAGCAGTAGTAGAATTACAGCTTTAGAATAGCAATAAAAGAATTTTATGGTTGGGGGTCACCACGACATGAGGAACTGTATTAAAGGATCCCAGCATGAGGAAGGTTGAGAACCACTGATTTATTAAGTCAGTAGCTAGGTGCTCAACAGTTTGAAGGCAGGGATGCATCGTACACCTTGTGCGCTGGAGTTCCGCTGCTGTAGATGTGACAGAGAAAACAACAGAGGCTTCTAAATAAAGTTACATGTGGTCAGTTGTTGTTGATGATGTTTCTGATGTGTTTGTTTTGTCTTTAGTCTTTTTGCTCTTTGCTCTTTTGTGGGACCCACCCCTCAGTTCCCAAATAATTCATGTGGAGGCTTACTCTTACTTATGTATGTCCAGCCTTAGCTTGGCTTGTTTCTTGCCAACGCTTCTTAACTTAAATTATCCCTTCTACCTTTTGTCCCTTCTACCTTTTGCCTCTGGGCTTTTACCTTTCTCTGTTTCTGTATATCTTTTCTTTTCTTGTTATTCTGTGTTTGGCTGGGTGGCTGGGTGGCTGGGTAGCTGGGTGGCCAGCCCCTGGCTCCTTGATCCTCCTTTCCGGATTTGCCCTCCTATTTGTTCTCTCTGCCTACCAGCACTGTCTATCCTTTCTCCTGCCTCTCTCTTGTCTGTTCAACTCTTTATTAGACCAATCAAGTATTTTAGACAGGCAAAGTAGCACGGCTTCACACAGTTTAACAAATGAAACATAAAAGAAAGCAACACAGCTTTGTACCATTAAACAAATCTTCCACAGCATAAACAAATGTAACACATCTAAAAATAATATTCTACCACAGTTACATATACAAGCACACATGAGTACACTCGCTCCATTAAAAACCTTTATGAATCCAATTGCTTCAAGTAAATGTATATCCTAATCTATGAGAATAAAGTTGGTCAGTGGGATAAAATTCATCAGGAATCATGGCCTCCTCAGCTGTCTCCACTAGGAACTTTGTATTATAAACTTTCAAATCTAGTTAGTGTCTCTAACCTTCCCTGTGTATCCTTCTGTAATCCAATTGATTCATTTGGAAATCCAGTGTGTAGATTCCTTCTGTAACCTGAGGAACAGACCACTGACTTACTCTGAAGTAATACAAACATCAGTCAAATGAAAACAGGATCATATAATGGAGCACATTTCAAATTTACACCAACGAATTTCCCTTTAAAAATGCTTAAGTTGTTCTGGGAATTACCAATAAACTTTCATCTTAGAGATATGACTTTGTTTAAACTTCCAATAAATTGTATGCCTTGGAGGGTAGTTGTATCAGAGTCTTATCAGAAGTGGTAACTTCTGATAACTAATATATAAAAGACAATTATGCTTAGCTCTATTTCAGTGTGAGTACAGACAAATCTCTAGAATTTTTTCTTTTTGTCCTTCTTTTCTTCTTCTCCTCCTTCTCCTCCTTCGCCTTCCCCTTCTCTTCTTCTCCTTTATCCCCTTCTCTAATTCCTCCTCCTTCTTTCCTTCCTTTCTTTCCTCCAAATTGTCTCAAGTTACAGAAATATTTCCACTGTCTTATTAGATAAATTATTTTTTAAAAAAGGTAAGGATGATTTATTGGGAAATGAGAAAAACAAGTGAGAAAATAATTAACTACCAAAGAATCCAAAGTGCATAGAGAGGAATCAAAGAGCCAAGGATCTCTTCCACATCCTATTTGGTGCTAGATTTGGCTTAAATCTCTACTCTTCCTTTCTAGGTCAGTTTCACTTTTTTCTCTGTAAATAAATCCTATATAGATGTCAAATTTTCCTAAGTGTACAGTTGAATGAATTTTCACAAACTGACGGAACCATTTCCATAGCTAGAAGATTCTTTCCTTCCCAGTTAGCAACTCTCTTGTCCCTAATGCTTGACTTCTAGAATAAATTAGTGCCAGCTAATCTTAAAATTTATACATAGAATTATGTAATGTGCTTGTTTTTATATCTAGTTTCTGTCAAAAAGCTGATTTTTATGAATCATCTGCAATGTGGCAGGTTTTCTATAGGACCACTAACCAGCTCCCAAATTAAGATGCTGAGACTTATTATTAGTTATTAATGTTTGGTCTTATGTTATGCTTGTCTAACTAGCTCTTACAACTTAAATTAACCTGTTTTTCTTCATCTATGTTTTGCCTTGGGGCTTTTTACCTTTCTTTCATTCTGTATGTCCTACTCCATGGCTGGCAGCTGCCTGACTGACTAGTCCCAGGTACCTCCCTCTTTTTCTCCCTCATACTTTCCTCTCTTCTCTCTCCTCCTGCTTATTCTTTCTGCCTGCCAGCCCTGCTTATCTCACTACTGCCTAGCTATTGGCCATTCAGCTTTTTATTAGACCAATCAGGTGCCTTAGGCAAGTAAAACACACATGTTTTACATCATTAAATACATACAGCATAAACAAATATAACACATGAAGTTGGGTTTTTAGCTCGGTGGTAGAGCACTTACCTAGCAAGTTCAAAGCCCTGGGTTTGGTCCTCAGCTTCAAAGAAAAAATATATAACATGCTTTTACATAGTTAAAGTAATATTACACAACAGTATGTCGTCTTACTTGTTTGTATTGCTATATGTTTGGTTACTTGTCTCATCAATGTGACAAAATACCTGATGGAAGCAACTTAGGTGAGAAGAAGTTGATCTGGGCTCATGGTTTAAGACAGTATAATGTATCGGAGCAGGGAAGGGGTTGTGGCTGGGCTGTCTGTGTGTGAGAAGTTGTGGCAAGTCTCCTCACTAGGCTCTCCCTACCAGCAATCCAATTCTTCCACCTCCTGTAAGTTTCATAAGTCTCCAAGCAGCGTCATCAACTATGGACCAAGCAGTTAAACACATGAGTTTATCAGGGACATTTCACATCCAAATTATAATCATTTACTTTTGCCTTCCCTGTAGACTCTTGGTCATCTCATAATACAAAATGCATACAACCTATCTTTAAAAGTCTCTATGATCTTACAGTTACAATATTCTTCAAAGTCTAAAATCTCTGCTCAGACTCAAAGTAATGTCTTATCTTTGCTCCTTAACAAAATTTAAAAAAAAAAAAAGAAAATTACTCCCCTTCAATATATAATAGCACAGAGTAAGCATTCACTGGTGGTGGTTTAGATTAGCATGGCCTCCCTAGACCTCTGTTTGGTGGAACTGTTTGAGAAGGATTGAGTGTTGTGGTCTTTTGGGGGTAGGTAAGTCAATGGGGGTGGGCTTTAAGGTTACAAAACCTACACCATTCTCAGTGTGCTCTCTGTGTTCTAGTTGTGGGTCAAAATATAAGATATCATCTATTCCTGCTGTTATGGTACAAATAAAATGACACTGTTCAGTGGGCAGTGGGCATGAGACCATGGCGGGCCACGAAAGCAGCTGATCCTAGGCAGGGAGCCATTTAGCGGGTGAGAGACAGAGGTCCCATGAGGAGCTGTGGTAGATGAGAGACAGACAGATAGGCACACCATACAGAGTGAGGTTGGATATTTATTTAATGGGTTATGGAGGGGAAAGGGAAATGGGGAAGGGAGAAGAACAGAGAGAGAGGCAGAGAGAGAAAGAAAAACAGAGAGAGGGGGAGAAGAAGAGAAGTGGGGAGAAGGGGGAGAGGCAGAAGCTGCCTCTTTGGGAGAGAGATGGAAAGGAAGAGATTTCAGCTAGAAGCAGAAGGAAAATCTGCTTGCCTCAGCAGACAGGGGATGGGAGTGGGCAGGGCTTGTCTCTTAAAGGGACAGGACAGACCATTACACCTACCACCATGACTTCATACCACATCACAGACTCTAGCCCTCTGAAATCATAAGTCCAATTAAATACATTCATTTATTATTATTTTTATATTTTTATACTTTAAACAATTTTTAAACTTAAATATATTTTAATCATATTATTCCCCTCCCCCAAGTTTTTCCAGATCATCTCCCCCTCCCTACCCACCTAAGTTCTTTCTCAAAAAACAAACAAAAACTCAATACCACAAAAAGCCCAAAACTAGGAAAATAAAATAAAACAACACCTAAAAAGAAAATAAAAACAAAAACAAAACAAAAACAGCTCCACTAAACTGAAACCAAATGAAGACACATACATAAAAATGTGGGATCCACTGTATGTAAGGCAACTACTCCTGAATATGAGGTCTGTTGTAGAGTAGTTAATATACCCAGTGTCATCCCATTAGAAAAAACTGATTTTCCCTCTCCCAGCACGTGTAAATGACAATTTGATTGCTAACTTTTAACCTACTAGCTAGGTTTTCACTCATTCATTCATTTTATTAAAATATAACAAAATAAAATATAGTAACTAAAACTGTTACATCAAAATTGGACAACACAAACCAACAGAAGATAAAGAACCTAAGGGAAGGGACAAGAATCAGAGAACCACTCATTTGCACACTCAGGAATCCCGTAAAAACATGAACTTGGATGCTATAATATATATATGCAAAGGGTTCATACTAGCTTTGCTTAATGTTGATTTAGAAAGCTTTCTTTTCTCGGTGTTCTCCATCTCCTCTGGCTCTTACATCCTTTCTGCCTCTTCTTTCATGGGGTTCCCTGAGCTCTGAGCAACGGGATTTGATGGAGACATCCCATTTAGGGCTGAGTAAGCCCATTATTTTATAAGGTGCTTTGGTCATGGTGATTTGTCACAGCAATAGAAACTCCAAATAATGCACGTTCCATGTCTAAAGTAGGGAACAGAAGGGCATTGAGGAAAGACTAGATCAATATAACCAACACCTAGCAATATAAACATCAAACCCCATAATTTCATGTTCAGATTCTAGAGCGTATGGTAGCGTCATTTGGACTTCAGTGGACAGTTGCCCCGTCCCTCCAGCTCTGCTGCCTACAGTACACATAGCCTGGATTGGGCCAGTCCTTTTTGCTACCTGCATTTTTTCTCAGCAAATGTTCCACATTCCTAGCATCTCTGGTATTGTGGGTTTGCACTGTAACTTAAACTTCACCTTTAGAGATTCATGCTCAGGACACTCAGTGACTCCATGCAACTTGTGATGCAGTGCCTTTTCTTAACAGTCATTTAAACCCTTGTACAAGACTCCTCAACCCTCTTAGGTTTATATTCTGCATGTCTGCAAAGCCAGCCCTATGTGCACGATGACTACAAATTCTGCTACAAGCTAAAGACATAGCTAGGCCACTGGTTCCAACCTTCCTAATGCTGTGACCTTCTGGTACAGTTCCTTGTGTTGTGGAAACCCACAACTATAGACTTCTTTTCATTGCTGCTTCATGCCTGTAATTTTGCTACTGCTGTGAATTACAATGTAAGTATTTTTGGAGATGGAGGTTTGCCAGAGGGGTCACGATCCACAGGTTGAGGTCCTCTCAGCTACACCCTCTGTCTTCAGAGCTTCAGTGGCTTCTGTATGCTTTATTGGCTGAACCTGGAGAAACACTTTGCTACAAGGTCATTTTCATGCAGGAAAACTATGGAGATATTGTCTCTTCATACATGCTTCTTCCAAATGAATTTACATTTTTACACCTTAGAGCCTTTGCTGGGTCTTACTATCAATTAACCTTTCTCATTATCCCAGAGCGGAGTGTAAATTTTCTCTTTGCTTATAGTAATCTATTAACAAGCGTCACTATTTCATGTTTCTGTCTTGTTGGCAAATTCATCCGAGTTCACCTTCCTTTTCTTTCCAAACAGTCTATTGTTTAACTCTGAGCTCTCTCCCTCTCCCTCCCTTACTATCCCTCCTTTGCACCTATCTCCCTCCCTCCCTTTCCCCCTGTATAAAATCAGTGAACAATGACTTCTCTAAATTTGACCAAGTAGTGAGAAGCAACCATGCTAAAGGCTTAGCAGAAATAAAATAGGCTGTAAGCAGGACCAATCTATTACCCATAATGCCCATCCCCAGCCATTTCACTCTAGCTTGCAAAAATTCTACAGCCCTCTAAAAACATCTAAGAAGCCATTGTTCAAATACACGAATCTGTGGGGAACATGTCACCATGTCTTTCAAAACTGGAGTCATTGAAAAAGGAATAAAATTATCTGAGATGATAGAGGATGGGAAAGTGACATGTTTTGCACTCATTTCTTCCTGTGCTCATTGTTCACCTTTGGGCAATCCTTGACCTCACATGGGCATTCAGTGGTTTGCAGAACCTCCTTTCCCTTTGTGTTCTGATTGTTAAGTGTTCAGAAGGATGCTGTCAGGTGGTCTACTAACATTTTCAAGAAAATACCAGATCTCTTCCATATCCCAGCACCATGCCTGTGGAAGTACACAATAAATGTTCCCCACCTTGTATATGTATGTATCCTATGTTCATGATGCAATAAACAAGCCTTTCAAATCCTGCTCAGAAAAACAAAACAAAAAAACCAAACAAAATAACAGACTTACATATTTTTAAAACATAGAACTTTTTACTGAAAACACTCTATATCACTATGACACATTCCATGTCCAATCAGCTCAAATCCTGTTCCTAAATAATTGCATATTTCTACCCCATGGTTAATGCCATAGTCTTTCCATAATGACTTAAATATTTTCTTGAATATCACATTCTAAAGGCAAATGAAATAACTTGCCACACAGATGGAGTATATTTGATTATTATGTTAAACCACTAGGTTCAGGGTAATTTGTTACACAGCAATAGCCAGCTAATACAGAGTTTAGTAATGGGAATGGATTGGTGCTATGAAAAATATTTAGATGTGTGGAAGTATATCTGAGACCAGGTAGTAAGGAAAAGATGGAAGGATTTTGAAGTGAACAGAGGGACCATCTAAAGTTCCCTGAACACCTATAGGACGAAGTCTGGTGGCTTTTGAGGACGTCCACAGCAAAGCCATAAGGGAAAATTTTGTATTGGTAGATGGTC
This sequence comes from Ondatra zibethicus, assembly GCA_004026605.1. Taxonomy (NCBI): domain Eukaryota; kingdom Metazoa; phylum Chordata; class Mammalia; order Rodentia; family Cricetidae; genus Ondatra; species Ondatra zibethicus. The sequence goes on from PVIU01003600.1 coordinate 47,865, forward strand.
TAACAGCGCTGTCATCCTTCCTGTAAAGGAGGAAATGTATCTATTAAATGAAGTGACCTACATGACCTAGGTAAGATAAGATTTCCTAAATATCTTCCTGGTGACAGCAGGATCAAAAAGATAATAGATAACATAAAGGCAGGGTTGGTAAGCAAAAAGGAGGCACTGCTCAGTGCTCTTGGAATTGGTGACCCTGTAGCATAAGAAAGCAGACTGAGCAATCTATGGAGAGTAAGCTAGTAAAACAGGCACTCCCCTCTGGCCTGTGCTTCAGAATCAGCCTCCACCCTGACTCCCTTCCTGACTGAGGTGACCTGAGAGTTATAAACTGGAATAAACCTTTTCTTCCCTTAATAGCCTTTTATCACAGCAGTAAAAACCCTAAGGCAATGGCAGCCACTACAAGGAAGGATTGGTTTTAGTAGCACAAAGCACTCAGTTTAAGTCTCAAAACAATAGATAACAATAGATAAGCTATAACAGGAAGACTGCTTGTTTGTCCCGGCTGCCCAGAACTGAAATAATCATACAGAAACCATATTCATTAAACACTGCTTGGCCCATTAGCTCTATCTTCTTATTGGCTAACTCTTACATATTAATTTAACCCATCTACATTAATCTGTGTATCACCACGAGGTCATGGCCTAAGTTTCTGGTGGTGGTGGATCCATGGCTTCCCTCTGACTTTGCCCTTCTTCCTCCCTGCATTCAGTTCTGTCTTCCCTGCCTACCTAAGTTCTGCCCTATCAACAGGCCAAGGCAGTTTCTTTATTCATTAACCAAGAAAAACAATACATAGACAGAAGGACCTCCCACACCAATAAGCATCTGTGGAGAAGGAATGGTTATCAAGAGGACTGAACCAAGAACACAAAGCTAGGAACTAGGCAGAAGTATTTCCAGGCAAGAGCAACACTAAATCCTAGGGAAGAAATTTGTCTGGCTGGATTAATTAACCTTGTGTGCTTCCCATTCTCTCCCTTTCTGAAAAGAAGTGAGCTGCCTTCATAGAACTAATGGACCATTGCTAAGGGCTATGAGGACTCAGAGTTAATATATTTCATGCTATGAGATGAACATGTGAATTTAGAGAATATAGTAGAGTGTTGTTATTCAAAAGTGATGTGTTTAGCCGTCAAGTTGAGAGGAATAGAAGCATGATAGTTAATCTTTATTGTCAACATGACTGGGTTAGAATCACTTGGAAAACATGTCTCTGGACAGTCTATATGGGTATTTCCTGAACATGAGGGGCCTGCAAGATGACTCAGTAGGTAAGAGCACTTGCCTTGAAAACTGATGACCTGAATTCAATCCTTAGAGTCTCCAGAGAGGTCTGATGTGGTGCTAATAATCTGTAGACCTGACACTCTGACAGTAACATGGAAGATGAAGGCAGGAGAGCTGGCTGGAAATTCAAGGACCAGATAGGCTGGAGGAAGTAGCATGGTAATAGAAACAGGAAAAGAAGTTTTGTCTCAAACAAGGTAAAAGGAGAGAACAAACTTCTGAAAAAAAAGTCCTATGACCTTTACATGTACACTGTGGTGTGCAAGTATAACACACACACACCACACACATATACTACACACATGCACACCACATATGTGTACACACACATGCACACACACATACCACACATGTGCACACCACACATGTGCACACACACACAGACACACACAGTAAGTGAATGATGAATGGAGAAAGTGAGCTGACTGCCAGCACTCCCCTCTGTTTGCTTCTTGACTATGAATGCATCATGACGAGCTACATCCCACTCTGCCTACCTGTCTTCCCTGCCAGAATGAAATGTATCCTTAGACAAGATAAAATAAACCATTCTTTGTTTTGTTTCCTTTGCTAAGAGATTTCTCATAGCAATAGGAAAGTCACAAGAATATATATCATGGTCCTATCTGTGAAATACGGGGAGAATGATCTTTTGATGTAAGTACCTTTCAATTGATAAATTAATTAATAAAGCTCTTCATTTGGTTAAATGGGCCAAGAATAAAAACAGGGAAATAACACCCTAAACAATAGCCACAAATAATATAAAATACCTTGAGGTAACACTCATATAGATATGAATAATTTGCTTTGGTATGGATCTTAGTTTATTGATACAAATTTAAGGTCAATTTTGTTATATGTATATTTCTGCTCTTGATTAAGGTATTGTGATTGTGTAGTTCATTTAAAAATGTAATGTAATTAAGAAATATAGGTTAATGGATAATCATCTATAATAGTCAAGTTTGTAATCATGTTAGTTAGATTTTCTAGATGTACAGAGAAGTATTTCAGATGGATAGAGATTCTTCAAATCTTTAGATACCTTCAGAATATGGCATTTAAAAATGTTTAAGAATTTAGGACTTTTCATGACAATGAGACACATCTGCTCCTGGCAGCACCAATCTACTTCAAGAGGAAGATGAACATCAAAGAGGCTCCTTATGGAGTTGGTTAGCCATTTGGGCAAGAAACTGCTCTTGCCTGGACTGTTGCATAAACTGGACATGCAGGACCCACAGAGAAGTGACTGCTGAACTTGTCTAAAGGTAAGATGATCCTTCCAGGTTCCTGTTTCATGAAAGAGACTGCCAGATAGTCTGCAGGACACAGAAAAAAGTGACTGAAAACCGCCAACATAGGTGGAACTGTCTTTGAAATTTCCTGCTTTATGGAAAAGTCTGCTAGATACTATGGGCTTGTAGGCTGAAGATGATGCCCCAATGGTACAAAAGAACTTTGGGTGACTGTCCAGGCAGTGAGATGTCTCTGTCAACTCTAGAGTTTTGGAAGTTGTTTATAATGCACTTCCTGTTTACTTAGGTAATATATCCTTCTCGAGTCTTTGATGGGATTGAAGAATTTATAGTTATAGTGTTCCTTAGTTATGATATAAGATAAAGTAGATATAAATATTGTAACTGCAATTCTTGCTTGATAACTGTTTTGTTATATGTAATTTTACTATGTTAAAGCCTTCCTTTTTGTTTAAACAGAAAGGGGAAATGGTGTGGGAGGTCCTTCTGTCTATGTGTTGCTTTTATTGGTTAATGAATAAAGAAACTGCCTTGACCTATTGATAGGGCAGAACTTAAATAGGCAGGGAAGACAGAACTGAATGCTGGGAGGAAAAAGGGTGGAGTCAGGTGAAGCCATGGATCCTCCACCTGAGACAGACACCAGTTAGACTCTTTGCCAGTAAGCCACAGATTAATAGAAATGGGTTAAATTAATATAAGAGTTAGCCAATAAGAAGCTAGAGCTAATGGGCCAAGCACTGATCAATAAATACAGTTTCCACCACTGGCCTGTCTTGCCTGCTGCACCGAAGAGGTGGAGTGTGAGCCCATGGGTTAGGATCCAAAAGATGGTGAACTATGCCTGGGCAGGACAAAGCTAGAGGAAACTCTGGTGGAGGTCCATAGCGGTCCTGATGTGCAAATCAGTCGTCTGACGTGGGTATAGGGGCAAAAGACAAATCAAACCATCTAGTAGCTGGTACCCTCTGAAGTTTCCCTCAGGATAGCTGGCACTCTCTCAAAACACAGTTTTATCTGGTAAAGCAAATGATTAGAGGTCTTGTCTTCCTACATAACTCTAACCAAACAAGTGAAAGACCTGTATGACAAGAACTTAAAGTTTTTGAAGAAAGAAATTGGAGAAGACATCAGAACATGGAAAGATCTCCTATGCCCATGGTAGGATTAATACAGTAAAAATGGTTGTCTTCACAAAAACAATCTACAGATTCAATACAGTCAATACAATTCTTTATAGACCTTGAAAGAACAATAATCAACTTCATATGGAAAAAGGAAAAAAAACATGATAGCTAAAATAATCCTGTACAATAAAGGAACTTTTGAAGATATTACCATCACTTATTTTAAGCTCTACTGCATAGTTATAGTAATAAAAATAGCAGAATATTGGCATAAAAAACAAATCAAAATCGAATCAAAAATGCTGACATAAATTCACACACCTATGAAGAGCTGATTTTTGACAAAGAAGCCAAAATTGTACAATGGATAAAAGAGAGTATCTTCAACAAATGGTGCTGACATAACTGGATGTGTGGGCATGTGGATAAACACAAATAGATCTGTTGCTCTGCACAAAACTCAAGTCCAAGTGGATAAAGACCTCAACATAAATCCAGTTACACTGAACCTGAGAGAAGGTACAAAATCGTCTTGAACATATCGCCCCAGGAGACCACTTCCTAAGTATAACACAATCAGTTCATGAGATCAACAACTAATAAATGGTACCTTATGAAACTGAAAAATTTCTATAAGGCAAAGGACATTGTCAATAATGCAGCTTACGGAATGGGAAAAGATCTTCACCAACCCCTCATCTGACAGAGGGCTGATCTCCAAAATATCTAAAGAACTCATGAAACTAGACAACAACAACAACAAAAATCCAGTTTAAAAATGGGATACAGATCTAAACAGAGAATTCTCAACAGAAGAATCTCAAAGGGCTGAAAGATCTTTAAGGAATTGTTCAACATCCTTAGCCATCGGGGAAATAAAATGCCTCCTCAGAGGCACTGATCTTACACCAGTCAGAATGACTAAAATCAAAAACACTAATAACAGCTTATGTTGGAGAGGATATGGAGTAAAGGAAACACTCCACTGCTGGTGGGAGTGCAAACTTGTACAGCCACTTTGGAAATCAATATGGTGATTTCTCAGAAAATTGGGAATCAATCTACCTCAAGACCCAGCTATACCAGTCTTGGGTATATACCCAAAAGAAGCTCAATCATACCATAAGAACACTTGCTCAACTATGTTCATAGGAGTATTATTTGTAATAGCTAGAACCTAAAAACAACCTAGATACCCCTCAACCAAAAAATGTATAAAGAAAATGTGATATATTTACACAATGGAGTATAATTCAGCTGTTAAAAACAATGACATCAGGAAATTTATAGGCAAATAGATGGAACTAGAAATCATCCTGAGTGAGGTAAACCAGATCCAGAAAGACAAACATGGTATGTAGTCACTCATAAGTGGTTATTAGCTATAAAGTAAATGATAACCAGGCTACAATCCACAGACCAAGAGAGACAAGGTAACAGTGAGAGCCCAAAGGGGTACTCATAGATATCCCTGGAAAGGGGAAATAGGAGAGATCTCCTGGGCAGACTGGGGTCAAGTGAGGAGGCAAACATGAGGAATTGGGCTGAGAGGTGAATGGAGGAAGGGAGTAATGAAAGAGATGTCTTGATGGGGGAGTGCACTTCAGGGTCAGGTAGAAACCTGATGCAAGGGAAACTCTCGTGCATCTCCAAGGATGACCCCAGTTAAGACTCCTTACAATAGTGGGTAGTAGCCTGAATTGGCCATCTCCTGCAATCAGATTGATGACTACCCCAATTGTCATCAGAGAACCTTCGTCTAGTGACTGAAGGAAACAGATGCAGAGATCCACAGCCAAGCACTGGGCCGAGCCCAGGGAATCCTGTTGAAGAGAGGAAGGAAGAACTGAATGAGCCAGTGGGTCAAAGGATCATCACAAGGGAATCCTCAGAAGCAAATGGCCAGCTCTATGGGCGCTAACAGACTATGGCCTGATGGCTAGAGAGGCTGCATAGGACATGTGTGGTGGTTGTGGGGCTTGGTCTACTTCTGGGACTCCTGGTTGTATGACTTGGTCTACTCCTGGCAGTGGGAGCGGGCACTGTCTGGCTTTTGGGAACCTGTTTCTAATGCTGGGCTACCTTGCCCAGCCTTAATACAAGGAGAGGAGCTTAGTCCTCATCAACTTAATATACCATGCTTTGCTGGCACCCATGGGAAGCCTGCTCCTTTCTGAACAGAGATGGAGGAGGGTGGACTGCAGAGGCAGTGGAGGTTGGACAGCGAGGAGGTGGGGGAAGGGAATAGAAGGGGGGAAGGGAGGCTGCAATAGGAATGTAAAATGAATGAAAAAAATTAATTAATAAAAAAGCTCTTCTTTTGTATGCACATGCCCTGTGATATACTTTATTTATTATGCATGTGAATCTTTGTATATAATATTAGTGCCTGTACTTTTACCATTCACCAGAAGAACTCAGTTTTGCTGTTCACTCCTAGATAAATTCAATGTTGGGTTTTATAATATTCTTGGTGAATCACTTTTACCTGTGGCTCCTCTATTTTTTTTCAAAGGAAAGAAACTTTCATCACAGGTTATTTTATTATATTTCTTAGACCCAGTGCAATATTTTTGTCAAGAAAAAATATTTATTTTGTCAAAGTTATATGCTAAATAACTTGGGGGCTGCTAGTAAGTATTTGATATATTTGATAATGTGTTTTTTCCTAGGTATTTCTTATCACCAAGCATTCTTCCTTAAGACTGCACAGAGTGGTAGACAGATGTAGCTGTCCCATGAGTCTAAGCTAGAGGTTTCATGCCTTAGTTGAAGCATTACGTATTAAGTATTAAGCAATATTTGGTTTAAGAAAATCTAAGGATTACAAACATATGTGCTCAGTTAAATGGCAATTGCCCTGTGGACATTCCTTTCTCTCAAGGTCTTTCTTTACAAGTTTTGTTCTTTAGGATATGAAAGAAGAGTTGCTTGCTATCTGAAAGCATAGTAAAGCCTAGAATATAAAATCAAGACTGCTTGCCCTTTCCTTTCTCACAGAAAGTTGTACTGTGTGAAGGTTTTCACATTAAAGTTAGAATAATTGTATTGATTAATTGCATTTTTTCTTCTCTTATGTTTTATTACACACGTAATCTTGCTCACGTCTTAAAATCTTTGAGTCATACATTGGGTGTCTGTATAAATTACGATCACCCCATAGCCTGTCCTAAACTGATTTTACCCTATGCTTAGCTTCTTAATGTTTATAACATAGTGCATGCATGAATTATTATATGTTTATGGGTATAAAAGCATAGCCATGCACACACATGAATGAAAGGACCTTATAAGCCATAATTCTATAAACAAATGGATTCCCTGCATATTCCTGCCTAAATGGTGCCTTTTTCATATTCTATTTAAATTTCTACTAAAATAATTTCTAATATATATATATATATATATATATATATATATATATATATATATATATATATATATATATATATTCATCCTGTTTTAAAGTCCCTGGTGGTTTGCACCAGTGGTTTTAAAGGACTAATAGTCCTACAGTTACACACATGAAGTTTCTGGGTCTGGGTCTGGGTCTGGGTCTGGGAATAGCAGTTACCTGAGCTGGGTGTAAGAAGCATCTTTGCCTTTACCCTAAGAGGAAGTCACTGTTTGAAATATCTTATCTCTTCCCTTTCCTCTCCCCTGTTATGCTAAATAGATACATGGAGGAATATGTTTTATGTGTATGTATATGAAATTTTGAGGTAAAAGTGACACATGGGTTAGTTATATAACTATATTCCTGCTTAGGACATAAAATAAGCCTATTCTATAAGAGCGCCCTATGTGGTCTACCCAATGACATTTCCCTCAAGGGTAGCCAGCAGCATGAATTTTGTATGTATAATCGACTTACTTTTGTAGAATTCTATTACCTATAAATTGGCACATGCCTCGAAGAGGGAAACAAGATACAATGTCATGTTCACCATAATGAGATTTCCTTCTCCTGAGGACCTTCAACCTTCAAGACATGGCTGTTTCAGTAGCTCCCCAGGCATTCAGATGGGGTTCGTGTTTAATCTAGCTTGTCCCGTTATTCTTAATAAGGCAATAGGCTCAATGTGAGCTAGTGTGTTAATTCTAGAGCCAGAATGCCTCCCCGTATTTACTAAACATGACAAGTCCGTGTGATGTGAAGACACATGAACTAAGCTGGATAGCTAGAAAGCATTGTCCATGTTTAAGGTTTACAGGGGGCAAGACAGAAGGGCAGTGTTTTAGGCCAGGTTGTAGAACTGAGCAACGGCCTCACTTGACAGCTGCAAGAGTACTCTTGCTTGCATCCTTTTCTGTGGAACACTGATGCTTCCCACCTCCGTACTGCCCTGGATACTGAGTACTATCGCTGCCTTTCCTAGCTGGAGATGAAGTTCACTTTAAAGAGGACCTGCATCAACATCAGCATCACCGACCGGCTCTGTTAACAGCACCTGCTCTCTGCCTTTTCAAGTTCTATTTTACATCCCTTGCAGAGCTGTCATGGATCCTTCACTTGTCATCTGGCCCCGCGAACAGAGAATGTGCTGTCCTAGTCATAATAAGCCTGACCTTAGTTTATTTAAGCTCCGCTAGCTGGTTAAGGCTCTGCTGTGGTACCCATCTCCTGTACCTTGAGAAACTCACCATGAACTTAGGCAGCTAAGATTGAAATCTTCCCAAAACTAACACTCTTTAATAGAAAAATCACTATACCTACTACATCTGGAATGCTACTAATTTCTGTATCATAAATAGAAATAAAATGTATACATATATATATTAGAAAATATGTACTTGAGTTTTTTAAGCGTTATAAAAATACCCAGCAAAAGTTTTTGTGTTGTTCTGTTTTGAGTTGTTGGTCAGTGCAGTCCCATAGACACCCCAACATTACAGGCTTTTGCTGTTGCTTTTGGTTCGCCTCCATAGCACGATGGTAAGTCCCTATTGCTGAACACATCATATACTTGAGTCATAAGACGTAGAGAAATAAAACTGATACTGACCTTAGAGTGTCATCCCTACTGGCTAACTTTCATAGTGGTGGAAGCTTCCGTGAACACTACCAGGAAAGAAAATGAACAGTCTTACCCAGCATCAAACTCTGAAAGCTACGTAACTACTAGCCTGGCAAAATATACCCACTGGTACAGAGTGATACCAAAGTTACAGATGCTACCAACCACTTTCTGGCTGCATTTAAAGCCTTTCCCACAAGATGGAATTCATACATGGTAGTGTTAACTGGGCAGAAAAAATTCATGGCCAGCTAGGGCATAGGGCATAGGGAAGAACCTAATACTATTATTCTGCTGAATGGACATAGTACCACACCACCCTTCAAGTTCTTACCTTTATTTACATAGATTGGTGTGGCACATAACTCTAATCATAGAACCTGCTTTATAGAATAGATGTCGATTAATACAGAGAATAAGAGCTTGTGTTATGCTCAGTCCTGGTTGGGACAGCTATAGCATACCCTTTCCCCCCAAGTCTCAGAATTATCATGTAAGAGGGGACAAAACAATTGGAAGTCAGAGTATGTGTGCAGTGAAACAGTTTATGCTGCACATGACAGGGTTGTTGCACGGTGGCGTGGCTATAACCACAGGCACAAGACATGCTCAAAAATAAGCCATCCGAAATCCCAGCAGAGACGGAGGTTGGGCTCATGAAGTTCCTTTCCTATCTGAGAAGCTATTGATTAATGCAGAGGAAGGATTAATATGTTATAATTAATATCAATACATAATGCTTATAATAAACATAATAATATAACAAATACAGTAATGTTTATAATCATCTTGAAGATTGTTAATACTATACAGAATATAATAGGGAGTCTTGCAGACATTAACACATATAATTCTCACAGTAGCCGTATGAGTTAGATCCTATGATTAACCCCATTTTTCAAAGAAAAAAAACATAAATTAGGCACTTGAAAGATGGACATGGTTCTAGTGTGTCAGGGCAGATTGTAACACTTGTGCCTCAAAGTGGTACCATCCTGCCTCCTTCACCAACATCTGATGCTGGCAATCTCCCACAGGGAGGAGATACTGGGTAGACGAGAGGGCTCTCTTTCTATAAATAGAGAGGAAAGAGAAAACACACAGGAAATTTGCATTATCCCAGGGGTTATGGGTTCATTTCCATCTAGTTTTATATATTTCAAAAGTTACAGTACAATGGAAAAACTTAACTATTAATAAGAAATGAACTTCATGTCAGCTAAAAACTGGAATCATAAAATAAAACCTATATATTTGGTGGAATGTCAATGTATAATTAGCAAAATAATGGGTGCTCTGGACTGTTCATAAAGCATCATTACTTTATAATACACAGGCAAGTATGTGATAATTTCTGTGTAGGCTTTCTAGGCTGAAATCACATAGAGGACACACCAAGGTGGAACTGTTATCCATTGTTGAAAATGTTTTTGTGGCCATACCAAATACTGATGGTGACAGTACTCCCTCTTACAATAAAGGTCTAGAAACACACAGACACCTCGCCTGGAAGGAAGGAAAAGCCAGTGGATGGAACTATAGCTTATGTGTTTTCTGCTTTGTTTTCAAGCTGGGTGCTGTAGCTTGCCCCTGTAACCCTGACACACAGGGAAAGGGACGGGAGAATGCATAATTTGAGGCCAGCATAAACAAAAAAGCCTCAAATTATCTTTCTTCTTGTCTTGATCAAAAATTGTGAATTTAGCCATGGAGGACAAGTTCAAGGTCTTCAGGTCAGCATCCTCCCCCCCTCAATGACTGCCACCATAGCCAAATGAGAGCAAGGGCCAAAGACGCAATGACCCTCTTCAAAAATGCATCTTTTAAGATTTATTTAACGTTTGCTTCCTGGAAGAGCTGGGGCTCTACTATCATGTACATGATGGATGGTGTCACAAGTCAGAGTTGGTCAGAACGAGTTGGTGTCGGGAGATTGGCTCCTTTTGAATGATTGCCTCATGGGCCCAGATGTAGCCCTGCAAAGTATTCCCCTAAATATTTAATGTGGGTGGCACAATTACAATAATACAGCAGTACACAGTTCATTAAGTTCAACAGTAATGTGGAATTTTAATGTGCTGACTCCTTCGACTTTGAAAGTTCACCTCACTGCAATGTATTTTGCAAAAAAAAAATTTAAGGTACATCCAGCTGAGAAAAGGTGGCCATAGTAATAGCCTATTTCTGTGATCTGAAAGAACACAACAGCATCAAACAGGAAGCAACTGTTCCCGATTAATGGACACTAAAGTATAACACAGGGCGTGATAGTCACCTGGACACAGTACTGGAGGAAAAACCATTCAATGAAATACATCACTGGCAAACTTTCAACAACAGAGACAAACAGGAAAGCACCAAAACCCAGATGAGCTCTGAAAGCTACCCAGTGTCTTGTGGCTATGCCGACACTCCATAGCTCCTAAGGCCTTATTCACCCACACTTCCCAGAATGGAGCCACAGAAGATGAATGAATGAACAATCGAAGATTGGGGACCATTGAAGTAACGTAATTTCAAGCTTTAACCCCCAAACCTAACATTAAGACAAAAATGTATAAGCGGACAAAAAAAGCACAGGGTCCTCTAATTTTGATATCGTCAATGTCCCTTTTGATCAAGGTATTTTATGAATTAATTCCTAGATGACCTGTAGAACTGGGAGTTTCCATGGAGAACTGAAACGTACTCCTCAGGAATCTAAGAGACATGGCATCTACGGAAATGCCTAATCTCATAACTGTTAGGCACATTTTCAGCCTTCTCTAATAAAGGAAATTATTTAAGAATTCAGATCCATGACCAAACTACCCTTATTTTAACTACCCGAGAGTCATATGCATCTAGTGACTATCATGTCGGAGGCAGAAAGAGAACACTTTCATCCTCATAGAGAATTCTGGGGAATAAAGCCTTATTATTCCTGGAATCCAGAGTCTACATTTGTTTCTTGTTTCCCATTGATCACCGGGCAGTTTGGGCCTTGTTAGGGAGGATGGGTGAGAAGGCAGGTTCCTTGCCAGATGTCTGTCAGCAGGAGACAGCTGAAGGAGATAGACTGGAGGCAGCTTTGGGAGAGGCTCTACAGAAGAACTTATGAGCTTCTCCATGGGAGTAGCCTGTCTTTTGCCTTGGGTTGTCACTAGAGAAAAGGTACAGTTAGGTGATGAAATCTTTTGATTATCTTCTGAGCTCAAAAATGAACTTATCTGAGGGCCAAATAGTGTTGATTGTCAAAATATCTTTCTGAGTCAGCTAGGATACAGTGAGGAAGGCAGCCATCCCCCATTCCACATGTCAAGAAGAGAATATAACTACATGACTTGTGTGCGTGCAGTCCATAAATTTAAAATGCTTGACATTGTCTATAATACATCTCAGTGATATGAATCAGCTACTGCCCAGTAAATGGACTGTGCTGAACATTTGCATTCATTAGCTGAGCTGTCACAGAAACGGTATTGAAAGTGTGACCTCCATCCTAACTCTGAGCCCTGGCCACTTGGGGAGCAAATAGACCTTGCCCACGTAACCCATAGCAGATTTCAGCCTGCCAGCTACCATCAGCATTCTTTCTCTCTCTTTTTCCCCCTTACCGTGCTTTTCATTTTCTTGAAGAAATGCTTTAGGAGTTGGAGAAAGCTGTCAGATCCCCTGTGAGATTAAATGAACAAGCCTAACAGAACAGGAAGGGAAAGGAAGGCCGCTCTTGCAGAATGCCCTGGCTTGGGCTTGCAGCTGTCAGCAAAGAAGGAGCTACAGCTCCAGGGGAAATTTCCTTCAGCTGAGCAGTGGTAAGAATTTCTAAGAAAGGGGCCATTTCCTTGGATATACCTGTTTTAGACACTTTGAAGAGAATATTTCACTAAAGAAATTCTGCTTTGTCCTCAAGTTGCTATGATTAATATTCAAGCCCTTACTAACAAATGTGTCTTCCAGGAATCCCAACTCCTCTGCAGCTGCCCCGGTTGTATTTGGCACCCATCCGTAGATGTATGAATCTCTTTTGGGATATGATTGCCTCTAGTTCACTCTTAGGACCAAGAACGTTGCCTTCAAAAACAGCTCCAATCTCAAAACACTCTTTGTGTGTTAATCCCCAGAAGAGCATCTACAGATCTAAACTTATTCATAATGATTGGATTCACTTTGGTGACATGGGTGAGCTGCAAAACTAGACATACCTTATAAATGTCACCTAGTTTGAGGCAGGGTCTTTTGTTGTTCGTTGCTGTGTACACCGGGCTAGCTGGCCCACAAACTTCAAGGGATTATCCTGTGAGAGATCTGGGGTCACAAATGTAAGCTAAAGCGTGTCTTACTTTACATGGGTTCTGGGGACCCAATTCAGGTCCTCAGGTTTACAGGGTAAGTGACTTGCTCACTGAGCCATCTCTCTAGCTTTGCCGGTTTTGATTTACCATTCATTGCAAACCTCAACCTGCCATTATAGAAAAACTCTCCTAGAATTTCTTAACATATTCAGGTTGTGTGACAGACTTTTCTGGAGAGACGCAATGCACACAAACACAACAAAACCCAGAAAGGATACCCGTAACAGACCAAAGTAAAGATTTCACCAATTTTCAAATTGCCAAGTCAATGAGTTTTTATTGGGTGTGCTAACAGGAATATAGATGAGGCGTTACTTAAAAGGGACAAGAATAGATTCTTCACCTATAGCATCTGTTTAGGCCCTTTTATACTGTAGGTAGCGGCCCTCGAGAACCTTCCAAGCTCCTATTCTTCTTGTACATGTAACATTTTGTTTACCTTTTACTTACCATCTGAAGCGCTGGAGCCTCCCCCTTCTTCCTGGGGCAAATATGCCAGTTTAGAGGTAATGTTGAAATTTGAAGGAATGTGCCATTCAGCTACTCATAATTTTATAATCATATCCCAAAATAGTAATTATATACCCATTTGTACTCATATATCTGACACTATTCAAATCACTAAAAATCAGTCATTTAGATGCTGGTGACACATTTCACATATTAGTAAGTATATAATATAAATAGGAAGTAAATTTTCATCATCTCCTACTGAAAGAGTGTGAAGGGCAACTCAACTCACAGGCATGGAAATGACCAGAAGGATGCTGCTATACTTACCAGAACTCTTAATAAATATTCAGGGCAGGTCATCTGCTTTCTCTCTTTCCACAATGCTCAGTACACATTTTTGTCAACCTGGACCAAGTTTGGACTGATAGGTAGCCTTCCGATCAGAATCCATTACCTCCCTTTCTCTCTCAATACCACTTCTACGCTTAGCAGAAATTTGTAACGCTACAGAGCTCTCTTGCCATACATAAAGGACTCCAAATTCTTCATCAGTATTCACGGAGAGTATCTGACATTAGTGGATTCTTTTTCTTTTCAACCCGTGTTTGAATGTTTTCCCTATAAATATTTAGGGATTTCCTAATCCTTTGCATTCAGACAAGGGGGCATGAAGAACATTGTGATTTGCTCTGTGTAATGAGTTTAATAAATGGAGAGGCCAGGATTAGAATCCAGGCCAAACTACTGTGGGACCCTGTCTGAGAGTGGGTCAGCTAGCCAAAGGAGTTGGTTCCTTGTGGTCTCCTCTGGCCGCCCACAGTTCACTGAACTATAAGGACACCGGCATACTTTCTGCTGGAAACACATAAAAGTTGACATCTTTCCTCAGCAGGGTTTTCCTGAACCCTCAGACCTAATGCTAAGTCCTCTATCTTATCAGCCAGTGCTTTCCTGTACAAGGTTAGCCACAACTCATGGACCCGCTTATTTGTTTACACAGCGTTTTCTTTCTTTACCCCATTCCATCCATTTTCCTTAATATGGCTTGACCAGATCCCTATCTGGTTCATAACACTGTTGAATCTACTCATGGATTTAATCTTCACCGCAAGCCTTGAGGAAACATTGGCAGGAATTTTATAGACTCACTTGTTCAAGGTCAAAGAGCTTGCGTGCTGGGAGAATGTAGTGAGCCCCAACCTTCCTGCCCCAGTACACCAGCAAGCTGCCCACGGTGCTCGGGACTTGAGGACCTCAATGGGGAGACTGCTGCAGCAGCTGGGAGATAGCCTTAATAATGTCCTTTATAATTATCTGTAAATTTGTAAACCTTGACGCAAAAAATAAATCCTCCTACTCCTGTTCATTTTAGAGGGAAGACTGAATGGCGAGCGAAACCTCATCTTGAGGGCTGCGTGGAGCAAATCAGCGTAAGGAGGCAGCTAATTGCCCAACCTGATTGCAGCTGCTAATCACAGTCACAGGGAAAAAAAAGGTTGGGAATTAATTAGGCAAGGACCTTCTGAACAGCAGCAGGAAGCCTCCAAGTGACCTTTATTTACAGTCAGTTAAACAGAAGTGGGGCTGCAAATGCCAGGGAGCAAATCAGATTATTAATATTGATTGCTTAAAGAAAATGAATAATTTAGAAGCTAAGTCGGAATAAATAGCCAGAGACAGAGATGAAAGAGCACAGCATACCACTTTTGGAACATTTTTCTGTCAGACAGTGGTATTCCCTGCTCAGAAACTGAGAAGTTTTCACCCTCCAAAAGCACAATTAGTTTCATGACCCAGCATGATTGCCACCAGGTACTGTCCCATTTGTCTGAGCAGCCTGGGTGTCAGGCGAGAGCTTTTATCAACATTTTGCTTGGTAAACTAATTAGAAGTTCATGAAAGGTTTCTTCCTGATTTTTATCAATAAAACATCAAGCAGAAGAAGTTGGATTGCGTTTTCTCTACTGACTGAGCGAGGCTCCAGGATTTCCGTTCTCAGTGGCAGTGTGTCTTTTATGGCTCCCAGACTACAGATGTTTGCAGTGGAAAGGGTAGAGGCTCCCAGTTGTTTCTAAGTGGAGGTTATTGGAGGCAATCACCTTCCACAGAATGACGTCAGCTTTAGAACGGACTTCATTTGCAACATGCCTCTCTTCTACCTGCATGCAGAGGTCAGACATAAAATATGCACATCCGTATGTATGTACATGTTCATAACAAGATCTCAATGCACTTTCTGGTTAGAATATGATTTTCTCTAAGCGATGGGTTTGTTTTTTGTTTTTTGAGATTTTGAGGAGCCATTTTGAAAGCCTTAGGTTATCTCAAACGCTTTACTGACCTCTACCTGGAAATGCTAATTAAATTTTCTAGAGGAAGTTATTGCTATACTTAGGTTTAGGGCAGTAGATATTAACAGTTTTGCTGAAGTAGAAATATCTCAGAGTACCATAGTGAAGCAGAACCCAGGCATCTTTATTTTGAATAGAATTCTGAAAAATTAAGATCCTTACTCTCAGATTAATATAGCAAATTAACTAACCATGTTCAAGACAGCCACAATTTCTATGTGACAGTAAACATAATTTGTAAGCCAATCAATAAAGCAAGTCAAAATCACTCATTTTTTTCTATCCAATATAGGCATTAGTATTCATGTATGTCTGCACTAATTCATATCTTTCGTGTTATTTATTGACTATTTAGCATTATCTCATACAGCTATAGGAGACGTGGCCATTGCAGTAGCTACCCTTCTGCTGCTGAGATAAAATACATCACAACAACCAAGTGGGGAAGAAAGTCCTTATTTATCTGAAAGTTCCAAAGGGAATGCATGGAGAGGGCACAATAGTGGGCAGGAAAGGCATGGCGGCCAGAGCAAGAAGCTAGCTAGCCACGAGTGTTCATAAGCATACAGGAAGTAAAGAGGGAGAACCGGAAGTGAGGTGATACTACAAACTCTGCAAGTGCTTCTCCAGCTGCACATTCTCAAGTAGCTTTCTAAAGGTTCCATAACATCCTCCAAACGATGCCACCAACTGGGGACAAAGCTCCCAAATGCATGAGCCTATGGGGAACAGTTCTCATTCAAACTACCGCAGGGACTAAAGCAAAATACTTCAGTATATCATTATACCTAATCCGTCAGGGAAAGACTCAAACCTACCCTCTACTTTGAAATGGAGTTTTTGAAGTATGTCCTGAGTACTTTGCACTGAGATATCAAAATGTCTGCCTATATAATCTCAGTGTTCCATATCTCAGCAGCTGGAAAGGAATCAAATACAAACTCCAGGGACACTTGAAGATTGTTTCACATGTGTATTGTTGTTGTCCATGAGCCTCATTTGGTCGTCTATCGCATTCAAGCAAAAATAGCCTGTTGTCTGTTGGTCTGACTACCCCTATGTGATCCAACCCTACTGTGTTCTGAGTGTGAACTATCCCCTACGGACTAGGGTGTCCTAACACTTGGCTCCAGAGCTGGCCGTGTTGTTTGGGAAGCTTCTGAAACCATCAGGAGTTATAGCCTTGCTGAAAGAAGTTGGTCTCTAGTGGCCTTGGGATTTTCTAATTGGTTTGCACTTCTCTGCTTCCTGAGGACAAAATGTGTCCACCCCTCTTTACGTTCTGGTGCCATTCTTTCTCCAACATGATGGGCCATATTCCTTTTCATACCCCCTTGCTGATTCTTGTCAAGTGGTTGATCTCAGCCATGATAAAAGTAACGAAGACACAGACGAACAGCCTTATGGCCTTCTAGTTAAGAATATAGACAGAAAGGTAGAAAAACTGCACCAAAAGGGGCTCACTCTTCATTCTGGCCATTTGCCGATTTAAACAGCAATGAAGCATTATCCAAACACGGGAGAATTCTCACTTCTCTGTAAGACAAAGTTCAGAGTAATGCTGAACCTCTCCTAGAGGAACTGACTGATGGTTATTTCACACAATACAAATCACTGGCTGGCTTTGGCCCATCTGGGGAACCATAAATGAAGGTCATCTGGTTGTATATCTACATGGTTATGTGGATATATTTTTATGAGGATTTCAATTAGCCTAACACTCCTGGAAAGAGGGGAATGGTTATGTAAAATTCAGACTGTCATGCTCTGCCGTCAAATATCTGCAAGCCAACACCACAGACTGATAATGTTCAAGTCAGAGAGCCCTCCCTTATTTGGAAAGCTGCAAGATAACTGAAGCTAGGAGGGCCTTTGTCTTTGTTTTACAAATTTGAAAAAAAATTAAGCAAGATTTAATGGTATGTATTAGACTACATCTAGTGTCTGTCCCTGAATATTCGAAATTGACATGTTGTTTTTGAAAATGTACATACCCAGTACTCAAAGAAATGCAACCATAAATTCAAAAATCTTTAAGTATCAAATAAACTATAAACCCTTAATCACTCATGGTGTCAAAGAAATATGGTCTTTTTTATTGAGGTGTTATGGATGATTCAGGTAGCTGGAAGGTGACCTGACACACACACACACACACACACACACACACACACACACACACACACACAGAGAGAGAGAGAGAGAGAGAGAGAGAGAGAGAGAGAGAGAGAGAGAAAGAGAGAGAGAGATTCATTCTTTAAGTTCTGTTACTCTAGAGAACACTGACAAATACAGCTACCATTCATTTTAAACAACCTAGGGTTACCTACCTAAGGATGATATTTCCCACAATGGGCTGGTGTTCTGTATGTTAATTAGTAACTTATTTTTTAAAGTGCCCTCACAAACATGCCCACAAACCAATCTGAGTGAAGCAGTTCCTCAGATGAGAATTCCTCCTCCTAGGTCCCTCTAGATGAGGTGGTTTGAATAAGAATAATACCCCACCCCACCCCCACCCCCACCCCCGCTTGGGTCAGATACTTGAATACTTGATCCCCAGTTGGTGGCTCTATTTGGGGAGTGTCTTACTCCCTTTTCTGTTGCTGTGTTGAGACACCTGACCAAGGCAGCCTGTAGAGGAGTTTATTCGTGCCTTATAGTTCCAGGATGTCGGAGTCTATGCTCATCCTCACAGGGAACATGACGGTAGGCAGGCAAGCCTGGTGCTAATCAATAGCTGGGGCTTATACCCTGAGCCACAACTATCAGGCAGAGAGAGATAACTGGGAATGGTAAGGGCTTTTGAAACCTCTTATCCAGCCCTCAGTGACACATCTCCTCCAACAAGGCTACAGCTCCCAATCCTTCCCAAACAGTTCCACAAACTGAGGACTAAGTATTCAAATGTATGAGCCTATGGGGGGCATTCACCTTCAAACCTTCACAGGAAGGGAGGCTCAAGACATAGGATCTTGCTAAAAAGAATGTTCCTGTGATGTTTTATTTGCATTTTAACAAATAAAGCTTGCCCAAAGCTCAGAGTGTAGAGCTAAGCCACTAGAGGCCAGGGAGGGGGTGGCACACTCCTTTAATTCCAACGTTCAGGAGGCAGAGGCAGGGATCTCTGTTAGTTCAAGGCCCCGCTCCTGGGCTACACAAGATTGAATCTGCCGAAAAGAGAAACAGAGCTCACACAAAGGTGTTTCCAGCACTTGGGATTCCATGCCTTTAATTCCAGCCGTAGGGAGGTGGAGACAGGAGTGATATGGATGGATAGAGAGAGGAATATAAGGCAGGAGGAGACAGGAGCTCAGAGCAGTCTGAGGTTTGGTGGAGAGAGTTGCATTTTAAGGATTCAGTCTGAAGCAGTCTGAGGAGGTAGTCTGTGGACAGGATCGTCCCTTTGGTCTGCGCATTGGTAGAGATAAAAGGTCTCTCTAGGGGTTGGCGACACTGCTTCTCTGATCTCTCAGCTTTCACCCCCTAATATCTGACTCCAGGTTTTTAATATTAAAACCAATTAGAATTTGTGCTCCAGAATGTCACTGGAGGTGAGATTTGAGAGAGCTTAAAGACTCATACCACTTCTCATGTGTCCTCTCTGTATTCTGTTTGCCGTTCAAGGCGTGAGCCCTTGGCTGTTGCTCCAGCCACCTGCCTCCTGCTACCCTGCTCTGTCATCATGGACTCTTACACCCCTGGAACCATAACTCAAACAAATCCTTTCTTCTGGAAGTTGCCTTGGCCATGGAGTCTTCTCACAGCAATAGAAAAGCAACAAAGACACTAGGTTTGTGTCAAGTTCACAAAACCTCACCAGCACAACCCAGAGACTTCATTGTAGAGATAAAAAACTGACCAATACTTCTGTGGTTCAGATCTTTAACGTTCTTTAGACACCCATGTGTTAAAGGCTTTGTCCCCAGGCTGCTGTCCCCAGGCTGTGGTACTATTGGGAGTGGTGTGTGTGTGTGTGTGTGTGTGTGTGTGTGTGTGTGTTGCTGTTTCTCTTTCTTGCTCTATTTGCCTCTCTGTGTGTCTCTCTGTGTCTCTCTCTGTCTGCCCCTCTCTTGGCTTTTTAAGCATCACGAGGTAAATAGACTTACACCACTATGTCCTTACACCATGATGTATCTTGCTTCACAGGCCCAAAGCAACAGGACCAAGAAGCCATGAACTAAAATCTCTGAATCCAGGAGCCAAAATCCTCTTCAGTTGATTGTCTCTGGTGTTTTATCACAGTGGGAGAGGACCAGCACAAACAGAGGAAAGCAGATCAAATAAGTTGCTCATCCAGTGTCTTGCAAAGCTGGCACTATAATCTAAACACTATTCAGTCCGTGGTTTCTGTTTGAGGCTATTTAGAGCTGTCACAGTGAGAAAATGCTTTACTGACCTTGACCCTGTAGGATAGAAGACACTGACAAACTGAGTCACAGCTTTGAGAGCTGGAGACAAGCTTGGTGACAGAGCGTTGTCTCAGATGTGAGAGGCCACAGGTTTTGTCCTCAGTATCAAAAACAAACAAACAAAAACCACAAAGGGGGGGGGGGTAAGCAAAGCCAGGGGTCTGTGATTCCCAGACAAATCCTAAGAAGTTTGTGGTTCTCTAAGGTTCTGTGGATGGCGCATGTCACTACTCTCTCCTCAATCCACTAGACTTGAACATCTGGGAAGATCCAGAGCTGAAGGAAAAGAAAGTTTGAGCAAAGTTGGATCTGAGGGCAACAGTATCAGTAAAGATTTCTGGATATCTATGATAGTTACTAGGGCCAAGTCAGTTTTTGGTTTGTTTTTGAAAATGCTAAAATCTGTGTGCTCGTGTTTCATTTGGGCAGTGTATCCCTTCAGTCATCAGTAGCGGGAAAACAAACTGAAAAGTGAAGGTGTCAGTGTGAGTTCACTTTCCAGGTTTCTAATAAATGATAGGTCATGTCCTAAGTTTCCCAGGAGTTGTATGAGGAAAATCAGAATCCTGCTAAGTAGTAGCTGGCATTTCACACTGGCACTGAGGCTTAGCAGGTAGAGTCCCCTCTGGATGCCTTCCCAGCATCTTCGCATTCATCTTCTTTGTCTCGCTTCTGTTCCTCTCTGTCTCCCACCCCTTTTGTGCCTCTTTCATATTTGGGGGAGGGTGTGGATTCATTCACATTTTCACATTCTGTTCCGCTGAAATGCAGCAATGTCTCCATAGGGTCCATTATGCTGAGTTAATTGATTTTCCTAATCAGACATTTTGGAAAAACAATTGAGCTTTGTGAACCTCTGGATGCCTTTCCTGCTGGAGACTTGAGCGGCACACTCTGTTCTTTGTGTTTCTAGACTTTTATTGGCACACATAGGCAGGCAGAGCCTTTCTGTTTTGCTTTTTCCACTTGTGTTTGTCCTAAGGCATTCTTGCAACGACCATTGTGCTTGGAGCCTCTAAAACTAAGTAATTCGAGACCATAATGTCTAAAACCATTATCATAAGTCCAAATGGAGCGATCTTAATTGTGATGTGTATGAACTTAAAGCAAGTTCTCTTTCCCTTAATGGAAGAAAAGATATTTGATTCGAGGGTCATTATGTGATCATCATAATTAGCATTTACAGTAACTTGTCTGAAAGTCATGGCCAGGCCTGAAAAGGAGTATGAGGAGAGGGAAACATAATACAATAGACCATGTTCGTTTGATGTGTTAAATATACAGAGATAGACAGCTCTGAAGGTGTGTGTGTGTGTGTGTTCAAATCCTCTTTGAATAAAGTGTGGTACAGAAAACTGTTATCATTTAACACATTTGAGTTTGCAAGAGTATTCTGCCCATCTGTTCTTTTTCTTCCAACCTCATATTACTAAATTTGGAGGTAGCATCCAAGTGATAAATTATCTTTAAATTATCTTTAGTACTTTGGAACAATGTTGACGCTAAAATGGCCTAGCTCCTACTTACAAGCTTTCACAGAGCAAAACAGTTACGCATGTATGAAAAATAGCTATGGCTTAAACAGTATGTTCAGGTATGTCTTATATGTTTAGTTATAGGAAATAAATATATAATATCATTTGATTATTTCTCAATAGCAGGATTGTGGTTAACTTTAATTGGTTGTTCATTTGCAATCCCTACATGCAGAGGTGAATAGTGATGAGGTTGTGGAATAATCTTTTGGTACACTGTGAAGATGTGTCACTATGATCAGTTTAATAAAAAACTGAACAGCCAATAGCTAGATAGAATTTCTGGGCAGAGAGGACACTGGGAAGAAGAAGGTGGAGACTCCAGGAGACAGAGCAAGCAGGATGGGCACTATGAAGATGAGGTAATAAAGCCCCAACACAGAAAGTAAATGGATAGAAATGGGCTAATTTAAGTTAAAAGAACTATTAGAAACAAGCTTAAACTAAGGTCAAGTTTTTATAATTAATGTAAGTCTCCGTGTCATTTTTTTTGTGAGCTGGTGGCCCAAAGAGAAACCTGACTACAGCTATGTCTCTGGTTTCAACATCTTTAAGCCCTTAGCTATTTCCATCATCCAGATATCCTTATTTGAAGTTTAGGCGAATTCATCGTAATACACAAACATTCTTCTGTTTCTCCTATCTTTCTTCATGCAACCGATTTCTTTTCAGCTCCCCAAAGATAAAGGGTGACCAATCCTTGTGCAAGTAGACTACTCCTGGTTTCTAGTCTCTTGCTTCTTTAGAGATGGTGCGTCAAGTCCAGGGGATTATGTAACTTCTGAGTTCATACATCTACCTTTCCTCGACACTCCCTGGGATAATACCCAGTTTCCTGTTTTGCTTTATGCTAGTAGAGCAGTAAGCAGTCTGTTTGCCACGCTAAACAATCTGTTTTGCCTCTCACGTTGACAGATTTGTAAAGGGGTTTATGCACATGCACAATTCTATCGCTACCTCAATTGGGGTTTAATTAAATGTATTCCTCATCCTATCATTAGATGTGCTAGGTAATAGTAAATAATGCTTCCTATCTAGAACTTATTTGTATGCTCAGGGTAGTCATGCCCAGCTGTGAGTTTCATCCAAGAAAGCAAAATGCACATACAATTGAGCTCCACAAAGCATGGGTTTTCTACTCCTGGGGTTCTGAGCATGCTTTTTTTTTTCTTCTCTAATTTTCATACTGCCTCCTCAAAAGTAAGAATATTAAAGGACTTCTATTTATCACATTTTACCAGAAGAGCCGAACCTAGCAACTCCAAGAACTGAAAACATTTCAATGGCCATTGGGCTTGGTGAGCAAAGACGCATTCTCTGAGTATCGACAATGGATTAAAAAAGAAATGGGTTGAGACACAGCACTCATGGCCTATTTGGGTTTCTTGGGCCAACTTGGTGGCAGGGGAGCCGGCCACTACACATTTCATTGGTAAGAAGCAGACAGGTCAAGTTGTACTTTCTATGCTTCTCAGAAGTTAATGAAAAGATACTTTAAAAGCATTTTCATAAACTTTCAAAAAAAAATGAAAAACAAAGATAAGGGGAGAGCTGAGGAGTTGGCTCAGCACTTGCTCTTCAGGGGACCTGAGTTCGATTCCCAGCACTTACACAGCAGCCTATAGCTGTCTGTAACACCAATCCCAGGATATCTGATGCCCGCTTCTGACCTCCAAGGGCACTAGGCACACTTGTGATGCACATACATACGCGCAGGCAAAACACTCATACATATAAATTAACAAAAGAAATAACTTTTAAAAAACATTTTAAAGAAAAAATTTAAATAATTCTCTAAAGAGAGTGAAGGGCAATACAGATTTATCTGCTATAGATATCCTGGCTAGTTCTTGTGTTTTCAAGGATTTATTAAACTGATAAAGAGAAACAGAAGTCTTCAAATGGAATGCACTTCTGACTTTCCCGTGGAAATCTTCCAAGAAACCTACATCAGCATTTCTGCCTCCTGTTCTTTGGGCATCACCTGAATGTGGCAAAGCCACTAAGAACAGATCTTCCACGTGCAGATAATGACAAAGGAGACTCTGTGATTGCTGAGCTCCGGTCTGACTTTAATCCTCTACACCTGACATGCAAAGCTGACCCTAAAGATTATTTATAAGCCATGGAAATATTCAAGAGCAATTTATTTCCTCCAAATCTTCCTCTCAAACAAAACCAGGCATCTTTGCAATTCAGTGCAATTATCATAGTTGGGTTAAACTCAGACTTAAAACATCTTCTCATTTAGGCCCGGTTCCTGCTTTTGTTTGATGAGCCAAAACTCCACAATGGGAAAACAATGTTGGAAGTAAAAACAACCAGTAACATGCTTGGGCAATGTGAGAACATTGCCTGGCTATCCAAATTTCTTTAAAAATTTTCAAAAACAGGAAACCTACATGCAATTTTCTCTTCAGACTATCAGCTAACTGCTCCGATTACTTTTCATTAACGTGTATTTTGAATTTCTTATCTCAAGAATATAACAAAGCCCATTTTGAGAAATAATATGTCTTACAAGAATCTAACTTTAAAATTTGTATGTAAACATATTTCTCTGTCAGAACTTTGGAAAACAGTGTTTTGTATCAAGAAAGTGGAAGGCTGTAGGAACCCAAGGCTGGACACATTTCCATCAATACAAAGATATCTCACAGATGAGATATCTGTGAATTATTATGACAGCTATGAGTAGGATAGGCTAGGCAAGCCATTATTTTCAAGCTAGGGAGTGTAGTTCATTGATGGAGTTCTTGTCATGTTCCAATCACAGCCCTGAAGGAGAAACAAATAAAAAGCACAGTCTTTTATAAATTCCCTTTTGAATTTGGCATTTTATTTGAAAAGTTCCTGGACAAGACCACAGAAGGAGGTGCCTCTCACGTAAGGGGCTGTGACTGCCACATTCCACTCTACCTCACATTCTCTGCACTTTACACTATAAACAGTAAGTGGTGCTAAATCTGGGTGTGTATACAAAATATTTCTATCTTACAACCTAGACATAGAGAAGGGTTTCTGTTTTCTATTTGGGTACGTGTTAACTTATATTTATCTTTTGCAATATAGAAACCAAGGTGGATGCAATGTCTTAAGTTAAGAAAGAGTTCTGATTATTCCTAATAATTTTGAGCAGTGTTCATAATATCCGGTTTTGAATAGAACACCCCCCCCAAAACACACACACACACACACACACAGAGAGAGAGAAAGAGAGAGAGAGAGAGAGAGAGAGACTTTTATGGGCTCTGTTGTCTTTCAATATAATTTTAAGCTCCCTAAAGAAACAAGATGGGTCAAGTAGAGCTTTAAACACAGCCTCCTAACAGCACAGGGAATGATGATTTCAGCCAGTTTTATATTTCAGCAAGACCATAACGCATCAGCGCAGCTGAGCACTGGAGCATAGAGACCACGGATCTGCTGGAACCCAGCAAGGAAATTGTGACTTGCATGCAAAGTGCCAGAGAATCACTATTCCTTATTTGTGAATTAAGCTGAGACTTCAGGAGGATCAAAAAGACAAAGAAACATATTGTGTTTCCAATCTGGTGATCTTCAACAGAACTCTAAGCAAATTGCGATGAAATTAATTACATACCCAAATCCTTCAATAATACGGGAAAGGCTTTCTTTTCTGTAGTTGCTGAATGGTGTCTTTTAAGTCTTTTTTTTTTAATGTGTCTTCTTAAACAGTAGAAAACAAATTCAAAGAGAAAATCTATTCCTCAGGTGTTGAATCTTTCTGAGACATGCAAGTGTTACTCCTGTGCTCTGTGGTCTGCTCAGGACACTGCTCAATTATCATCTGTTGCCGTGAGGGATGGTATTTTAATCTGTATATAAACAAAGTGATAAAATAAAGACACCACATTTACAAAGCCAAAAGATGTTGCATTTTATGAGACGATGCCAGCAATTACTGTAGTCATGTTACTTGCTTGCTGTAATGGTAGAGAATGAGATGCATCTGCATGCGATGTCAGACAGCCGCATCACAAATGCCAGAACTAATATGAAAATCACTACCCTCTACCAGCAGAGTGGAGGAACCTGAGAATGTCATACAGCCAGCTATTTACCGATAGCGTTTGTGTATTAAAGATGCATGTTTGCACATTATTGCCTTTGCGGGGAACCTGATTCATTCTGCTGGTATATATGGGATTTACTGGACTGACTTACATACAGGCTGTAGTCTGAGTAATCCAACAAAGTAATCGATACAGTATTTGCTCAGTCCCACAGGGCTCTATGTCTTCGCTGGTCTTCTGTATATGCTGGAATCCCAAAGAAGCAGTTTCCAATGCCATGAAGGAATGGGTGTGCTAGCAAGGAAAAGGCAATCAGGCAAGGAGCAAAAGCTTCCTTTATCCATGTTCTTATATAGGCTTCCAGCAGAAGGTGTAACCTAGGTTAAAGGTGTGTCTTCTTGCTTCAACATCTAGAACAAAGGTAAATGTCTTCCTCTCTCAAAGGTACAGGTGAGAAGTGGATTCATCCATTTCAAACCAAACAAAAATAATCTCTCACAGGTGTGCCCTCCATTTCTGGGGTGTAGTTCATTCTGGATGTAGTCAAGCTGACAACCAAGGATGACCATCACAGTAGCTAGGTGAGCCCAGTGAAGCAAGCCAGTGAGCAGTATTCCTCTCTGGTCTGAGTTTCAGTTCCTGCTTCCAGGTTCCTCTCCTGGCTTCCCTTGATAGCCAAATGTAGATGGAGAATGCTCTTTTGTTCCCCACTGCTCAGACCCAAATAATCACACAGAAATGATATTAATTACAACATTGCTTCATCAACAGCTCAGGCATATTTCTAGATAGCTCTTACATCTTGAATTAAGCCATTTCTATTAATCCATGTATCGCCAGAAGGCTGTGACCTACTGGTAAGGTTCCTAAGGTTCTGGCGGGTCCTTCTCCTTCAGCAGCTACAAGGCATCTACTCAACTCTGCCTATTTTCTCTCTGTATCTCTGTTCAGATTTCCTGCCTGGCTTTATCCTGCTAAGCCATCAGCCAAAGTAGCTTCTTGATTAACCAATGGTAATAAACCATATTCATAGCATACAGAGGGGAATCCCACCTCCGCCGAATAAACTTCTTTCTTCCCCAAACGTTTTTATACGGTGTGTTTTTAGCATAGCAACAGAAAGTAAACTAGGAAACAGAGCTAAGCAAAGCTTTGTTTACTATTCTGAAGGTTAAATGCATGACAGCAATGGTAGTTTGGCTCTGTTGATATCTCAGTTACAGCAAGAGTAAACATGAGGATAGGAGATGTTGTCATTATCAGCCAGGAAGTCAGGAGATAGAGTTGGCTCAGAACTACCCGAGGAGTCTCATGAAAATGGGTTTCACGTCTTCCTAGGGTACACAGTCAACAATTCCTCTGAGGTTGTACCCCTCAGTTGTCCCACTGTTCTCACATCCCATCCTGAAGCTATGGTTTCCAATCCATGAAACCTTGTAGGACACACTCACATCACATCCACACTACAGCATTCTGCTTCTGGTCCCTTAGACTCAGGACAACTTCATGATGCACAATGCCTTCATGCTATCCCTTGACACACAAAGCATCACACAAAGTCCAAGTCCAAAGTTTCTTCTGTGATTCAAGTAAATCACACACTAACCTGTGTGTCTTTATTGCTTTTAATTTAATACTTCCAGGATACAGTGAAGGACCAACCCAGGGGAAACATTCCTATTCCCAAAGAAAGAAACAGACAGATAGAAATGTGTAATTTTCCAAGAGCAAGACTAACATTCAACCCTAAGTCTTCAAGCTTTAATTCCAACATCTTGGGAACACTGCTATGACACAAATATCCCCAAAATGTCAGTTACCATAACTTTATATCCTCAGTGGTCAAAGGTCACTTACATAGGTTGGCTTTACATGCTTGCTGTTCTTTTCCTTGGTAGGCACTGACATGCCACTGGTTACTTTAGTCTTCTGAAGTCCCCATTGCACTTCCTCTTTATAGTTCCTCTAGGCAAGTTCTTAATATGTGATCCAGACAAGTTTTAACTAGAGTTGCAGACTCAGAGCACTTCATTGGAAAATAAGAATTCCAAGGTGATTCTAGGGAGCTGTCATTTCCCCTATGCATCATGGTTGTCACCATCATGGAGTAGAGATTGTTGTGATGACCTAAAGGATACCATGGCCTCATAGTCATGGCAATAATATAAAATACTACAATGTCAGCTAGGTTTGTAGTAATGACAAGTCTTTCTCTTCCTTTACAGAATGAGATGGTATGGAATGTGGGCTCTCACCTGAGATTTTAACTACTACTTACTCTTGCTTCAACTTCCATGGTCTTGTCACTTAGAGTATATAGGGAGTGGGAAGTCTACTAAAGGAGGATATATAGTGATGAAGTTTTGGTTATTACTCTGATGCGGGATTCCCCTCTGTGTGCTGTGAATGCCATTGATTAATAAAGAAACTGCTTTACCTATAGCAGGGTAGAACTTAGTTAGGCAGGGAAAACTAAGCTGAATGCTGGGAGGAAGGAGGTGGAGTCAGAAAGAAGCCGTAGAACTGCCTCCAGAGACAGACACGATGCAGCCTTGCCCATAGGCCACGAGCCTCGTGGTAAAATATAAAATAATGGAGATGGGTTAATTCTAGATGAAGAGCTAGCTAGCAATACACTTAAGTAGTTGGCCAAGCAGTGATTTAATTAATACAGTTTCTGTGTGGTTATTTTAGGAGTCTGGGTAGCCAGGAAATGAACAAGCAGTCTCCTTACAACATCCCTCTTTCTAGTATGGGAACTTTTGGTGGTACAGTCATTCTTGAGTGATCCATGATTCTTTTAGTAACCCCTCCTTCATGTTCCTCTAACCCCAAGAAAATACTCATTGGTTCACCAAGCTGGATATGGGTGGAACTCTCTCTGTGGTCTGCCACAGATGCCCTGTGGGAGGTGCATAGTCACTGCTTCACATCTGTCCAGGTTCCATTGTGAAGGTTAGCTAGTTGGTTGCCTGGGCTTTAAGGCCCCATGAAAGATCTCATAGTTCTCTGAGCCTGTTTTGGGAGAGGTGGTATCCCAGATTTGCATGTCCTGGGTGCTTCTCTGTCATCTAAAATACCTAGTTCACTCCCTTCTGTGTGTGTGAAACCCTTCACATGTACACCATTGATCAGCCACAGCTTCTGTTTCCTGGTGGTTTCAGTCTACCCCATTCTGCTCCCAAGTGTCACTGTAAATGTGACCCAAAACTCTAATTCTCGGGCTATATTCTAAATCCTTGACTGGTTAGAAAAGCCTTTCATCAAATAATCCATCCTATCCTTAAAATGGGCTTTCCATATAGTTCCAAGGCTTGGACAGAATGCCTCACCTTTCACATCGTTTTGTTGTTGTTGTTGTTGTTTTATTTACTTATTTATTTTTGATTTTGTAAGACAGAGTTTCCATGTAGCCCTGGTTTAAATCTGGAACTTATTTTGTAGACTAGACTGGCCTTGAACACAGAGATCCAACTGCCTCCAGAGTGCTGGGAGTAAAGGCATGTGCCACCACTGCCCAACTTAAATATGTGTGTGTGTGTGTGTGTGTGAGAGAGAGAGAGAGAGAGAGAGAGAGAGAGAGAGAGAGAGAGAGAGAGAGAGAGATTGTATGCACTGGCGTGGAGCTCAGTAGACAATTTTCAGGAGTTTGCTCTCTCCTTCTGGGTCATGTCATCAATCTTGGCAGAAAAACATCTTTACCCGCTGACCCATAGTGTGACCAGCAATGCCAGGACTCATCTTGGACCAGAGTTTTCTCTGGCTATGATGGCATTATAGACTGAATTAGGTGTCTGTCATTCTTCTCTCAAAATTCACATAAAGTTTTAATTCTCAGTTTATGGAATGTGAATGTGTTTGGAGACGAGGTCTTTAAATAGACAATTGAGTTAAAATAATACTTCACATGACAGTTTCCTCTATGAAGAAAAACTTAGAGCAAAGACAGAAAGGAAACCCCAAGAAAAGAAGAGGGAAGACACTGAACTACAAGTCAGGGAGAGAGGTCACTGAGAAAGCCAGCCCTACGACACTGGGATCCAGATGGCTGCCATTCAGAGCTATAAGAAATTAGATTCCTTTCCTTTAAGACACCCAGTCTATGTACTTTCTATGCAAGCCCAGAAAATGGATACAAGTGAACTTCCAAAGTTTTACCTGCATATTAAAACTCCTGTAGGGAGGTTTTGTTGGAAATAAAATCACAGTATCTGACCATGGGGACCTCCCCATAGCGACATAGAAACAGTTCATCCAGTCAGTGCTGCTCCTAATGAGAGAGAATCCTGTTGAGCATGCACCACCCTTGCCCAGCCTCTTTACACATTTATGTAACTCACTGGGTCCCACTAATATTGACAGCTTTGACCTCTGGGCTGAATTAATTTTATTATTTACATAGTTCCTATTCTTCCAAATAGATTCTTCCAAATATCTCTGATGCAGAAAATGAACACCATGTCTATGTCCCAGGTAGGGACCTGATTAGGGTATCAAGGAAATAAACGACAGACATGGGCATATGGACAGAAAGCTGTCCCAATTGAATGGTCTGGGTTATCTGTGGGAGAAACCATAGCATACCAGATGTTCAGTGTATGTCTTTTATATCCAGTAGAATAGACAGGTGGGTTATTGCATAAACATGAACAAGGAGCCCGGGTTATTACATACAAATATGCAAGGAACTGGGCACAGAACTGGATCAAGGATATAGGATTAGCTAATCTTGTTAAAAGCAGTCTCTGTTGGGGGATCAAACTTCAGGCCTGAACTATCTAGTGGGAGAAAGATACAATGGACATTTTCTATAAATACTCTTAACATTTGTACCCGGGTCCTCTAGAAAGTCTTTGCTTTCTATATTATTAGGGTTTCTATTACTGCTATGAAACCCTATGACCAAAAAGTAAGTTGGGGAGGAAAGGGTTTATTTGGCTTACACTTCAGCATTGCTATTCATCCCTGAAGCTCAGAACAGGGGCTCAAACAGGGCAGGATCCCAGAGGCAGGAGCTGATGCAGAAGCCATGGAGGGACACTGCTCACTGACTTGCTCTCCATGGCTTGCTCAGCTTGCATTCATATAGAACCCAGGACCAGCAGCCCAGGGATGGTACCACCCACCATGGACTGTGCCCTCCACTATTGATCACTAAGTGGGAAAATAATGCCTTACAGCTGGATTTCAAGGAGGCATTTCTCCCAGCTGAGGCTCCCTCCTCTGATGTCTGTAGTTTGTGTCAAGTTGACCCACAAAACCAGTCAGTACAACATCCTGCTGAGCCTTACCCCAGGGGCCTTTACGGTTTTCCCATGGGCTTGAGGCTAAAGTCCTTGACATGGTGGTGCCTCTGTCGAAGCACATTCACCTGGGATTTCATTCACCCAGGGCCTCTGCCCCCTACACACTTAAACATAGCCTTCAATTTTCTACTGGGAACACATCCGTTTTCCCACCCCTAATCTCACTGTTAAAAAGCATCATCTTCTCTAAGGTGCCAATCAAAGTACCAGTATGGGGGCCAGGCAGTGAGGCTCTGTGGTGGTACCCACATGTTGGGAGGTGCATATTGAGAACCATGCTTGCTTGGAGCTAGTTTTCCATGGGTTGTCGCTACCAATAGGAGTGGTTCAAATCAGTGGTGGGCTGGTTAAAAAAAAAAAGTAGGGGTTTTTGTTGGTGCTTTGTTGCAATTTTAATAACAAACTGTAACTGTTACCTGCTAGCCAAATGGAGGAAATGAGAAAAGGGACCATGCCCAGAAATACATCAATAGGCAAGTCTTGAAGTACTTTTAGGTTAACACTGCCTAATTAATGACAGCACTAAATGGAGCCCAAAGCGTAAAGCCTACAAATGTGTGATAATGAAGGCTAGTTGGTTACACCCTACTTCCCGTATGTGTGCATAGGGCTGACTCCCAAGAGTGATTGCAATAAATGAAGTTTTCCACTTACTCCCCATTCTTTAAGTATTTGGCCATTCTCTTCCCTCACCAGAGAGAACAACCGCCATGGATTGCAGTAAATCTCAGCTCTCATAGCGTCGCCCCTACCATCTGAAGGGCTTCTGCAGGAGGGGACAAGGCCACAAGATACAGTCAGTGAACACCGTCTCTGTGTAGTTCCAACCGATGAGGGATGGTATGGGGCAGGATCGGGGGCTTGCTTGTGCAAACTCAGGCTTGCTCGCCCCCTTTATGCTTAAATCCAAATCACCTTTAAAGTCCCAAGGCTCTGTAAAAAAAAAAAAAAAAAAAAAAAGCAGTCAATAAGATAGGATCTGAACGAGGAAGAGATGTGTTAGGTTTTCTTTCTTGTCCTTGTGCTTGGTTTTCTCTGTCTCCTATTAACCACAGCTGTCTTTCACTAGCAAAGGATATTTTTATCTAGCATGGTATGAATTAAAAACAACACTAAAGGGGGGTGATCTGATGTTCTTCATACTCCCATAACCACTTCTCTGTAGAGAGAAGCGAGCCTTTGCCCCCTGCAGCTAAGAATGTGGCTTTTGATTCCGCCTCTCTTGTGTTTACATGAACTTTTGCATTTCAGAAACCTTATGGAAAGATTCCTGTGGCTGACCCAGGAGGAGTGGGGAATTTCTCCACCAAGTGAGTATTGATGAGCTGCAAAGTTCAGTGAACAGGAAAATTCTGCTCCTTTTATTGTTGATGTGACAGGTTACTTTATTACCATGCCTTTCACAGCAATTTAACAGTTACCTTGGCAACGGATTCGGTGAGGTAATGTGATCACAGGCATTAGAGCCCAGGCAGGCTGGCCGCTCACTCCCAACAGCCATCTGCTGGCTGCTGCTCCAAGGGTTGGGTGCCTGGAGGGGCCCTGGCAGGAAGGGCATGAATGGCGATGAGCAGGTGAAACCGCAGGCTGGCCCTATTTAGCAGCACTCTGGTGATCTGCCTTTCTAATTCTATTGAAATAATAATCAGGATTTGTTTCTGATTAATTAACTAACCTTTTGGTAAAAAAGATTAGATAACGAAATTGCTGCCTATTCAGAGATAATGAGGTTTTTATTACTCTGTCAAAAGAAAAAAAAAGTACATTACGTGTCACCAGCGCTGTGTCAAGAGAGGGGAGAAAAAGATTTAAGTCTCCGGCAGGTGTGAATGTCCCTCACCAGAGGAAGGGTGAGCTTTCTTTAGGAAGTCCCTTGTCTCCTTGGAAGCCATTAGGAGGGGGTTTAAAACAGCAAGCGAAGTAATAAACACAGTTTGGCTGATAGCTTTGGAGGAGGGTGCTAATATGTCTTAAAATGTCTCCTAATAGAAGAGGACTGCTCTCCAGTGTGTGGAACTCGATGTTGAGTGTGGGTGTGTTTATATGCGTGTGGGAGTGTGAAGAAGGCTGTAAAACCTCCTCATGCGAGGCTTTATGGTGACATGTGCAGGCCCCGCCCGCCTGCGTGTCCTCCACTCTCCGGATCCATCCTGGGCAGGCAGAGCATTTGTCTTCTGGGGGTGGGGTGCGGGGAAAGGGAGTTGTACTGGGGCAATGGGAAGGGGAAATCATCAGAGCTTAGCAGGCTGGAGGTCACCTGTGACTGTCACAGGTAGCCAGCCTTAGGGAATGAATTATTCTATCTGGCTGAGGGAGAAAAAAAGAATCCTCTTTTGGATTCACTCCAAGTCACAAAGCTGGTCCATTTAACCTTCTCTCTTAGGAAGTCACAGCCCAATCCTCTGGGGTGGGGGCGGGGGCCTTTTGGTTTTTTTTTTTTTTTTATCTCTTCTGTGAAGAATGTGACTATTTCAACCTTAGGCTCGTCCCTTGTATAAGAAGATGCCAAATGAGCCCAGCAGGTTGTGTGTGCC
This sequence comes from Ondatra zibethicus, assembly GCA_004026605.1. Classification (NCBI taxonomy): domain Eukaryota; kingdom Metazoa; phylum Chordata; class Mammalia; order Rodentia; family Cricetidae; genus Ondatra; species Ondatra zibethicus. Next base: position 81,527 of record PVIU01003600.1, read on the forward strand.
AATCAGCCTTGTAAAGCATCAAGCACAGTGTATTCCTAACAAAATCCCACAGTCACAATACTGTTTTAATTACCACAACCTGAAGAGGAAGCACAGGGCAGGTCCCTTCCTGTGGCGCGGTAAGATGGAGGATGGGCAGGAAGGCTGAGTGAAGGTTGGGGCCCCGTGGAGCCTTTTGCTTGAGTGTGTTTGGATCTCTGTCTCCTCGGAGTCCATCAGGCATTGTGTTTCTAGTGACATCCCCTGGCCTTGGCGGCCTCCGCTCGCGTGTGTACGCGCATGGAAAGATTTCAAGTTCTAAAAATGGAAGTTTCTGTTCTGCATTTCATATGGTTCACAGACAAGTTGAAACAGATCAGGGCGGGGTGGGAGGGGGCGGGGCGGTGGGGAGCCGGATCAGAAGGGAACATTCCAGAACCCACTTTACTGTGCTGGGGATCCCGTTTTATTCTCCTCCTTCCCCCCGCCCCCCCCCCGCCCCACCATCTCCTATTGCCAGCTACCAGGCTCCATTTCTCAAAACAGATGCTCAACAAAGAAAGAGAAGTAAGACATTAACGAGGAGAGGGCGTCTGGGGGTGGGGAATTCTGAGACCTCTTTGCCAAGAGCTCTTACAGGAACTTGGCCTCCTTGGCTCACTCCCAACAGAAGGGGGAGAACTGAGGAGCCTTTGTCTTCAAGCTCCCGGTGAAACACGGGGTTAATATTAGCAATTATTATTAAAATTAGCCAAATGTTATTAAATGATCTTTGCATAGAAGAATAAGTATAGTTTTCCCTTTGGCAGACAATGACATCTGCAGCTCCGCATTTTCACGAAATGACTATACTTAACAAAAACATGACTTCATTGTCATGGCATTTCTTTGTGCCTAGGAGCAGCCCTGTAATCGTTCACTTCAATTACGACATTACTATTTTAAACCGAAACCCATTTTATCTGCATGCCGGCGTTTTATTTGTTTTACCAACTATATCTATTTCCATTACTGCAAGGCTGATGGTTTGTCTCAAGAGGAAATCAAATCCATTAATTCAGAAATTTCAAGCCCGACTAGGTCTGCCTTAAGCAGCGTTCCTTATGCTAATAGCGAATGTGCTGGGACTGAGGAGCTGACACAGCCCTGTTTTCTGTCATAACTTAAGCGTTTATGTAAGAAGGCAAATCTAATAGTACTAGGAAACTGTAAGTGTTATTATATATAATTCACTTTCCTGAGATCTGGACAGGGCTCTGGTTTGTGTAGCCATGGTTTAAATCAGGCTTGCCAGGAGACGTTAACTCACCGGACCTGTCCTATTTAGCCAACATATTGCTTCACAACAGACACAGCTAGCATGAAGCTAGATCTGCGCACGCGTGCACACACGTCTGTGTGTGTGTGTGTGTGTGTGTGTGTGTGTGTGTGTGTTCAACCCCCACCACCGCCTTGAACTTCTGCCAGTGCAGGAATATAAAAATTCATTTTGTATTCTGGAGATGACTGAAAGTTAACCCTGTAACAGCTCTCGTCTGAGACAAATCTGGTCCCTCTGTTTCATTTCTAATACACTCGGAGTCTGATCACATGATTTGTGTTCAATTAGATCGCTTGACTCAATAAAAATCTGACTCTGCCCTAGAGAGAGGGGGAGAGAGAGATTGCTCTGACTCCTGGCAAGCTTCTGCAGGTGCTTTGACCTGTTTACATGACGGCAGAGAGGGAAGAGATTCTATAGAGGACCATATCAGCTGGGATCTAAAAGCTCCAGAAGGCACCGGAGGACCTGGCCCTCCTTTGTCCCGCTAAGCTCTCCAGTGCCGTAAATCAGCTCTCGTTGGGAGCCCCCTGTGCACCAACTGTCCTGATAAGCCTTGGAGACAAGGCTTTTAGGAGTTGCTGAACCATGGAGTTGACCTGCTTAGGGTTTTGTTGTAGGCTATTAAATCCAGGATGGCCATTTTCAGATGATTCTGCTTTCTTTTTTGCCTTGCCCTGGTTAAGCAATTCTACCCCCAACTCATTATTAGACTGATAAAAAAAAAAAAAAAAAAAAAAAAAAACAACCTCAGAATGGGGCAGTTGGCTGTTTAAGCATATTGCCTTCCCACATCAGTTTAATGAGTGACTTACTCTGAAGCCGTCTATGGATTTAAGCAACTTGACACTAATTTTGCAGCTCAAAAATGATTTGCTAACTGTACATACTGCCCGGCTTTGGTTGGCATGGGTACTAAGGTTCTTTACTCCAAAAACAAACTCTAAATCTTTTGTAAACATGCGTTATTTGGTTAACATGTTGTAAATGGGTCCCCGTTGCTCTGTCTAGGCTCTTCGCTATTATGTAAATAGTTATGCACCAAAAGGCTGGTTTTAAATTGGAAATTAATATATTTCAACTGTGGCATTACATTCAGACTTGCGCAGTAGTGTAAATCTGGTCATTTGGTGGCTTTTCTTTTTCTTTCTGTCTATTACTAGGCAGTTAGAAGTGCACTGATTATTTGAACAAGGCTTTCACACTGCCGGCACAGTTAAACTGCTGTTTTATTTTTCCTGTGTTTGATGAGTGTTAGCAAGAGCACCAGTCCAAAGGACCCAAACCAAAGGCAGCTCTCTAATTGGGATAGTGGGGCAAACCACCTGGTGAGTAATTCTACTGTTTACTGTTTGAAAGTTCGCCCACCTCACCGTAGGACTTAAAGCAAGAGTAATTAAAGGGACTTGACTCAAATTTAGGACCTTGCTCAGCCAACCTGAAAAACTTGAAATATGGTTTACCCAAGATTCACCATTGCAGTAATTCTTCTCTGTTCTTTCACCTTCTGCCATTGCCAAACATTCCCACCTTGTGATTAGCAATGCTATTAGTATCCAGTGTGTCTCCAAGACATAACTTTCAGAAGAAGCGTTCAGTTCTATGACTATGCTTGTGGGACACATGATTTTCTTTTGCATAGCATGTGCCCAGACTGGTGAAAGTTTGGTGGTCTCAGAGAGCCCTGTCCTTTTTTTTTTGTTCCATGAACAACTACTCACTTGCAAAGTCTCCCCACTCCCTACAGTTTAATATTTACATAATTTGCTGGTCTACAGAGTTTGAATACAGAAATAACGGGATCTCAGATGGTCTCCCTGGTGTGCCAAACCAAGGGCTGTGGTCTTACCGTCCCCATGAAATCACAAACTGCCTATGCATTGACTTGGCACTGCGGGGCTCAGGTCAAGCCTAGGGTAACTAGAAGCCATAGCTTCTGGCCTGGATTCACTCCTGACTTGGGGCTCTCTTTGACCTCTGTTAGCTTTCTCTGTGACGCAGTAGTTTTGGGCAGCCTGGTTATCACTGTTCCTTTCCAAACAGAAGTTCTGAGATGGGAGCGGCACAGATTTCCAGCTGGACATTTGCATTCGTGAATCGATGGGGGATCTAGAGTCAGCAGTCAAGACTTAGGGTAGGGACTTAGCAGCTAGGTTTATGAGGTTTTTCATTTCCCCACCAAATGTTGAAAGGAAATCTGTGGTCTCCTTGGCATTACAAATTCTGTAGAGTAGATGTAGAATAGATACGCTTCCTTCAGCATCAATTGCTTGTGTCCCAAATGACAATACAGCCATTGAGTAAATCGAACAAACATAAACTTTTAGACCTGCAGTTGCTTAGTTATATTATTTCCGATTTATTTAATGCATGCTACTTTCTTCCTAACAATCGGCTTATTCCTATGTCCTATTTGATATTTTAAATTCAGCTCAGATGAAAATTATGTGCACATCAATTTAAATCCATGGAAATGCAGATAGAACTTTTTCCCCCAGAAACCTTCTCTTATTTAGATACGGAGGGAAGTTATCACATATGACAAACTGGGATCCTAAGCCTTCAATACCAAAAGTTCATTTAAGCAGGATGACCATCAAATTTGTAAGAAAAGCAATATAGGGTTTATTCAGTTCCTTTGCTCTGGTAAATAGTGGTTCTTAAATAAGAAGTGAGCATTTCTTAAGGAACCTTTTCCCCTGCCTAAATATATTTATTTTTCCGCATGCAGTTCCACACACCAAATGGAAATATTTTTCAATTCCATGTGTTTTATTTAGAAAAAAGAAAAACTTGGGGAAAAAAAGGATTGTAAGCTGTAATTTTTTTAATGGACCTGACAGTCGACATATTTCAAAACTCAGGATGTTAGGCTGAATTCAAGTATCAGCAGTATCTCTGTATCAGGGTAAACAATGGATTTCCCATCTGGCAAGCCTTGCATCCGGTACTTGGGAGGAAAGCACATATTTCACCTCCCACTGCTTTAACTTTTCTTGGGTGTTCACTTTTGACCTTGTACAGACAACTGGGCCATGGTGACTTTATATCTCAATTCTCCATGTTAGAACACAATGCTTCAGGATGCTCTGGCCATGCCAAATGGGAAGACCATGGGTAGAGTCAACCCAGATCTGGAATCTAGATCAGGCATTCTGGTCTTTGCTGTAGGCTTGACTGTTTAATTAGGGCAGACAAAGTCATAGTTTCATTTACTGTAAAATTCAGTCTTCCATGTTTTTTTTTTCAACTAAATATCCTAAATGCCTGGAAGTGATCAAGTTTTGCATCAGTCTAATGAATGAACTGAAAATTTTCCAGTATTCTATTCCTGAGTTGACAGCTTCCTTTTGTTAACTGGCCAGCATGATCTAGATGCAATTTTTCTGAACATCTTACTGACCAGATGCAATTCTTTTGCCTTCCCTTAAATCCTCTATGTGTAGGTACTAAAGGGTCTTTAAAATGAAACTTCTGAGGGTTTGGTTGATACCTTTGTCTACTATTGCTTAAACTCTGCTTTGAGAGTTGAACAATCTCCTTCACTTGTCGTTCATAGTGCCTAGTCTGAGGCCTTACATTTAGAAAGCCTTCATTAGATAGTTATTGACCCAAATAACTTTGGCCTCCTCAGAGGCCCTTCTTTAAAGCGATGGACAGATCACAAAACCATGTAACTTATATATAAATCATATAACTTACATATTCATCCTCACACAATGTTCTATTTATGAGCTCACTTAAACCTAGACAGACATCCAGAGGCAGAAATATCATTTATGTCCCAAAACCATCGATTTCCTGATACCTACTCGAGTTAAACCACCTGAGATAGGGGAGAACATTTCCCCCTTTTATTAAACATGGATTCTTTTTACTTACAATGTAATCTGAATATAGTTTCCCCTCCCTCTACTTCCTCCCTAGTTTCTTCCCACCTCCTCTTCCATCTGTATCCACTCCTTCTCTGTCTCTACTTAGGAAAAAAAGAAGCTTCTGAGAGATAACAACAAAATATAACAAACTAAGATGTAATAAGGATAAAATAAACAGGCAAAAAGCCTGTCATATCAGAGTTGGATGAGACAGGTCAATGAAAAAAATAAAAGAGTAAAATAGCAGGCACAAGAATCAGAGACCCCATCATTCCTATACTCAAGAGTCTCTTAATAGTACTAAACTGAAAGCTATTAATATATACGTAGGGGACCTGGTGCAAATTCTTGTAGGCTCTGTGCTTGCTGCTTCAGTCTCTATGAGTTCATTTGAGCTTTGCTTAGGTTTATTTTTTTTTTAAGCGAGCCTTACGCCCCCTGGTGCCATCTATCTCTGTCTCCCCTACTCCTGCCTTCAGGAGAGAAAATTTTAAGATACATAAACATGAATTTCTAAATTCAAATGAACCCTGGCCTTCAAGATGTCTGCTGTCATGTACTTCCAGTGGGATCCCCACCCACCACAAACAGAAATTTGCCCCAGAAACTATAATTGCATCTTCTTCTGTGTTTAGACTTATTGGTATAGGGATGTACGTTTGATGGTCATTTAAATACTTTAGTAATAGGAATGCCATGCTTTGATGACCTGGTAACACATTATTTCCATCTTCTCCAATAACTTTGCATTATGAGTATAATAAGGTTAATTTGAAAAACAAAATACATATGCTACTTTTCTAAATGCAGCATAGCACTGTCTTAGTTAGGGTTTCTATTGCTGTGAAGAGACACTGTGACCACGATAACTCTTACAAAGGAAAACATTTAATTGAGGTAGAAGCTTACAGTTTCAGAGGTTTAGTCCATTATCACCATGTTGGGGAGCATGGTGGTGTGTAGGAAGACATTGTGCTGGCTACATCTTGATTAGTAGGCAACAGGAAGTGGACTGAGGCACTGGGTGTGGCTTAGGCACATAGGAGACCTCAAAGCCCACCCCCACAGTGACACACTTCCTCCATCAAGGCCACATCTCCTAATAGTGCCAATCCCTTTGCCATTTTCTTTCAAACCATCGTAGGCACCAAACCCGAACAAAAGGAATCTGGAAGCATTCCCCTTGCAGAGGACGCCACAAATGCTGGGGCTTGAAGTATAAAGGCATTTTGCCTGGAAAAGAAGCAAGGCCACTTCAGGTAGGGAGAAGAGCACATGTGCCAGCATAGTTTTGAGTTAGGTCACTTTAGACATGCCTTTCCTCACTGTAACTCTGTGAGGAAATTAAGAAAATTCTCTACTGCTCCTCTCAAAAATAAAATTTACTCCTTTAAGGTGAAAAAATTGAAATTTACAATCTAGCTTCTGATAAATGCCACAGTTTGACCTCATTAATATTAACCTCTTAATTTGTTTCTCAAACCACAGAACTTCATGGCCTCTATGTAAACATGAGCGCTTCTGAGGACATGAGAAGTAGTTAGACAAAAGCAGCCATGTATTTCCTTAGCTATAAACAGTATTTGGCCTTAGAAGAAAACCTCTAAGAAATGAATTCTCATTAATTATTAACTATTTATTATTATTATTATTACTATTAGCTCACTTAATATTTTGATTTTAATTTTTATATAGCAAAGCACTACAAATCCTAAGGTCAAATATGGTAAGTGTTTAAGGTGATTGATATGTTAATCCTTATTTTAACATTACCAAAACAACACATTGTTCCCCATGATACGCACAGTTATTATGTCAATCAAAGAGCACTTCAAGTTGAATAAATGAGTTGTAACTCTTGTCTCATAGCTTCTTTGGGTCAAGTACTTTGAAGCAGCTATGTTGAACTGTTCTGGCTAGAAAAGAGGCATCTCTTGAAGTTTATCAGAATTTGTCTGGGTTATATATTTTAAAAGCCAGACCAGCCTAGATCTATTCCTACATCATTCAGACATGGGCTATGAGGGAGAGGTACCTCTGCTTCTTGTCACTGGGTTTTCTCCAGACAACTGCTTATGTGTCCTGGTGCAATGCACTGGTGTACTTTAGAGGAAATGACACAGCAGGCCAAACTGGGAACCCACTCATGATTCCATTCTGAGAAGCCTTATTCCTATTGGGATAGTATTCTAGGGGATGAATACCTGAAGGCGAAAATTACTGGGTACCACCTTGATAACTGGTTACCATAGTGACTAAACCTTGAGGAAATCTACACATGACTGGTTATGTGATGGCATAGTCATCAGTTCACAGCTCTCATGTGCTCACTAATTAGTTGACGTTGTAGCTCTTGTACTTAGATGTCAAAAATCTGTAGATTCATGGAGCACATTTTTTGGTATCTCTATTTTTCGCTAAACAACCCTTGCAACATCTTTGAAATCATTATTCTCAGTGAGAGAGCCATAGCCTGCTGTATTCTTCACTCTTTTCTCTGAAAGGTATCAGGTTCCCGCAAAGGGACAGGAACAAAACGATGTCAACCATGGCACTTCCTCCAACAGAGAGCATCCTAACTCAACAGTCAGTTCCATTTGTTAGGTGTTAACTTAGGTACTGAAATTCCAGGTGTGATTTCAAAATTTCAAAAAGTCCATTGTAAAGAGAAACATCGAGGTACGGATTCAACTCAAAATCTTACTAAATAAAATGTTTCCTGCACCAGCACCCCTTATGGATGGCTGGTGGGTCATTGTTTTACATCACATGACAGGGAGGATCACTTCCTCCTGGAAAAAAAGTACATTTGCATTCAGGAGAATGGTGTGTCAACCCACGGACTGCAACCGAACCATCTGGAGTCACGTGTAACAGCGTGGAACACTTTCAGCAGGATAGCTTGTCGCAGAACTGCACGTAGCTCTTCCATTTATTAACAAGTAAGCAAGCACAGAGGCCGACGCCACCTGCACATCATCCTACCTTAGTCACGCCCAGCCACGTTTCTGCTACTGACTTTCAAGTCTTCATCCTTTCATCAGAAACAGCTTAATTCAAAACACATCTTTCTTTTTAGTCTAAATGAGTGAGATTTTATTAAATGTTTAAAGGACATACCTGTTAGATTTTTCGGAGACTGTGGATTTAACAACCTTATTTAAAACAAACAAACAAACAAAAAGCAAAAAACATGATGCTTAACTATAGCAACCTCTTTTGCCTTCATGTCTGTTTCCCCGCAGAAGAACTTGCAAGCAGATTGCAGAACCTATCTGCTCCTGTCTTCTGTCTGGTTAACAGGTATTCTTCGGGTTTACATGGAGTCAGTGAGAAGATTGCCTAGTCCCTGGAGCCCCATTTTCCCCTTTGCCTAAAGCCTTCCTATTGTTAATTAGGTGTAAGAGGAGATGCAGCCTTAACTCTTTCGGGAGCAGCACTTACTCTCCTCTCATTAAGTACACAGCAGCAATAAAGATGTAATAATGGCTTTCATTACTGGGATTGCCCATCCTGAAGAAACCACCTCCCCCACTCCGGTACACCAGAGAGAATTTGTAGATCTAATTCTCCACCACGAAGATCCCAGGGAAGGACTTGAGTTCTGTTGCCAGTTTGTTCGGGAGTATTATTATTAGAGATTAACTACCTCTGAAAAAAAGAAAAGGAGGAAATGGTCTTGCTGTTGACACAGTCGGTCTCTTCTCCAAGTTTCCTGAAGGGTGGGATTGTCTGTCCTGTGATAACACTCTTCCCATCTGTCTCCCTGTTCCTCTGAACTGTCACCACATGGAAAGGATTTTCTCCTTCTCTGTAATTCTCAGCAGTCAAGATGGTAAATTCAGCCTTTTTGGTGAGCATTAACAATGCCAAGAGTTGGCCCTGACATTGCTCGAGTGACAGCAATTGCTATGTTTTCAAAGTGCACCATTGTACAAAGGGCTTGGAAGCCTATTAAAAGGGAACGTCCATTTATGTAATACAAGCCGTGTCTTGAACTTCCAAAATCAGTGACGTGAGCAGAGTCTGGACGTAGGTAAACAGTCGTTATATATGTTTGAAGCATTAACTTTCTCCTAGAATCACCTCTAAAGATAGGGTCTGAACCCTTCAAGCAAGTAGAGGAGAAATGGCAGAGCCAAGAAAATTGTTCCTCCCCTCAGATGTCAATATTCTGAGTTTCAAGTGCAAGCAAATAAACACAGTAAGATATTCTGTCCCCAGGACTTAGAAAGCCAGGCTACTCTGGCCAGCCGAGAGCTAGGTTGAAAGAATGTTGACAAGTTAAAAAATTTTGGAGCTTCAACATTTTAGGATATAGAAACTAAAATGGAGTTCTCATTTCTATCTGTATGGCATATTTCTAATTTATCAATAATGGAGCTGAATTGTATCATAATTACTGAGTAGCATAAAATCTTCTTTAAAAGCAAAATTAGAGGCATTTTATTAAATGTCTTTCATCTGCAAGAGAATTATAGGTTATTGGGAGCTGCTCCCATGTTGGAAAATCATTTTGGGGTGGGGGAATGAAACATTCTGCCTGGTTTTCCTGGTGGTTCCTTCCATCTGAAGAAAGGCGTTCTAAAAAAAAAAAAAATCATGTAATGAAGCTGGTGTCACCTAGATCCCCATATGAAAATTTTGACGATAATATTATCCTCCTTAGATGCTAGATTACATAAAACTTCATGTGGTTTCCATCTCGATGAATCTGAACACAGAGTTATCAAAGAGAAAATGACAACATTCTCAAATAAATAACCTGACAATGAACCTCCCAGTCCTAGAAAAACAAGAACAATCTAGGTACCAAAGCGGGAGCCATCAAGAAATAATGCTTGGTCAGACAGAAACTACTGAAAGAATAATATGTAAAAATGATCAAACAGAAAGTTGGGTCTTCAAAAAAAAAATGAGATTAACAAGCTGGCCAATAACACAAGAAAGAAGAGATGACTCAAATTAATAAGACTATAAATAAAAATGGGGGTTACTACAAATTCCAATGACATATGTGTGGAATAATTGAAGAAACTTTGAAAACATTTTATGAAATTATAAAATTTTCAAGAAAATTGATGGATCTGGAAATTATACTAAGTGAAGTAACCCAAATAAGCCAGATTCATAAAGACATTCACTACATATTCTCTATCAATATAAAGAGCCTAGTTTTGTGTGTATGTGCACCCGTGCCTTTATGCTAGGGTCTGGAAACTAGAAAGGGACCACAAGAATGGAAAAAGAGGGGATGATTGGGGGACTAAGAGAGGGTACAGGTGATAATTTAAGCAGAAAAGAGGAGGGAGGAAAGGGAATAAAAGTGGGGGAGGGGAAAATAAGAAAAGATCAACAAAAATTACATGTGAAAATGCCATAATAAAGTCTAATACTTTTATGCTAATTAAAAACTATCAAGAAACAAAATGTACATTTTAAAAAACCTTAAAATGCAGAAATTGCATAAATTACTAGAATATAGATCTTTCAAAAATTAAGAAGGATAAACACCTTAAAGAGATAAACAACAAATAATGAAATTAGAGTAATAATAAAGGTTTCCCAGCAAAAGAAAGTTTAGGACCAGATTGGAGTCACTGGCAAATTCTACCAAATCTTTTCTGAGATACTACTAAATGCTTCTTAAACTGTTCCACATGATAGCAAAGGAAGGACCACTACCAAGTTCATTCTATGATACCTGAAGAGATAAAGACACAAGAAAGAAGGCCGTAGATTGGTTTCCTCAATGAACATCGCTGCTCAACTTCCCACTAAAAATCTTGCAAACCAAATTCAATAACTCATTAAGAAAATCACACACCATGGTCTATTTGGTTTCCTTTTGGGGACCTAAATTTAGCTCAACACACAAAAGCAAGTGTAATTCAGCAAATAAGTAGAGGTAGAAAGGTAAGACAGAAACTACATGATCTTCCTGGGTTCTTTGATCAAGGTTAACATCCTTTTACGATAAAAAGTCCTTTAAAAAATAGTATTAGGAACAGACCACAACATAATAAATTTTAGCTAGGACAATAAACCAGGAGAATAAACAGAAAGGACTGAAACACAAAAGGAAGAAGTCAATTTATTCCTTTTTTGCAAACCACATAAACTTATAATTAAAAGACCCTAAAAGTATCACTAAGACATTCCTAAACTTATAAACACTTTTAGCTTAGTAGCAGGGTACAAGAATTAATTTAGAACAATCAGTACTTTGTATACATGTGTGTGAGTGTGAAGTGTGTGTATAGGGAGGATCAAGGTAAGTCTTGTATGCCATCCAACACATGCTTGTCTGCCTTTTCTTTTTGTGCTGGGAGTCTTTTATTGGTCTATAAGGTTCTGATAGGATAGGCTGGCTGGCCAGTGAGATCTGCCAGTCTTTGCTTCCCCAATACTAAAATTAAATATTCATGACATTATACCCAACTTTTTGTTGTTCCTTTTGCTTTTGTTCATCTCTGTGTATATGTGTGTAAGTGTGTGTTAGAGAGAGAGCACGCAAAAGGTAGTTGTGAGCATATATATGTCACACTGTATATATGAAGGTCAGAGGACAACTTCAATTATCATTCTCCATCTTTGCCTTGCTTGAGACAAGGTCCTACTGCCATTTGATACTGCATATGCCAGGCTAGCTGGCCTACAAGCTTCTGGGTACTCTCCTGTATCCATCTGGCCACCTCTCCTTAGGATCATTGAGATGACAGATGTAGGATTGAAATTCAGGTCCTCAGTGTTCTGTAATAATGCAATCCACTGAGTTATTGTCTCAGCAACAATGTCTGGATTTTTTTCATGGATTCTAGAGTTCAAACTCTGTTCCTTCTGCTGTCATGACAAGCTTTTTACTGGTCAAGCTGTCTTCCCAGCTCCCCAAATCAATAGCTTTTCTAAAAATGAATAATGAAGTTGCTAGAAAAAAAGTAGCAGGACAATTCCATCCACAATAGCTTCAAAGTAGGTTAAATAGCTAGGGATCAACTTGATGAAAGAAATGAAAGCCTTCTAGAACAAAACCTTTAAGACGCTAGGGAAAGAATTAGAAAATGGCTTTAGAAGATGGAAAGGCATCTCTGGTTCATGAATAGGCAAAATTAATACTGCAAAAATGTTTATATTACCGAAAATAACAGATTAAATGTAATGCCAATGGAAATTCAAATGACTTTCCTTATAGAACTGGGTAAAATAATCCTAAAATTAATATGAAAAGTTCTTGAACAGTCAAAGCTGTCCTTACACCAAGAGCAATGCTGGAGATTTCACAATGCCTCATCTCCAATTATGTTCAGAGACTCCATCACAAAACAATGCATGGTACTAGCACAAAACAGATATATGAGAAACTAGAACAGAATAGAGGACACAGAAATAAGCCCACACAAGTACAACCACCTGGGATTTGGGAAAGCAATAAAAAAAATAGCTCCTTAAACAAATAATACTGGATTTCAACATATGGAAGACTAAAACTGGATCTACCTCTCACCACAGAAGACTAACCACTCAGAATGTATGAAAGATGTTGATGTAAGAATGGAAACTTTGAAATTCAAGATATAATCATACACAAGGGCCTTCTAAATCATGAGAATAAAGAGTGGAATTACATAAAGATAAGAAGCTTTGGCCTAACAAAGAAAATCATGATCAGAGGGCAGAGAAAGCCTAAAAAGTGGAAAACCAATCTTTGCCAATTAGGCATCAGAAAAGGGATTAATATCCAGGATATATTTTTAAAAACTGCAAAACTTAAACACTATAAAAGGTCTTGCATCGGTAAATGGGCTAGTAAACTGATCAGGCAGTTCTCAAAAGAAATACAAATACCCAATAAATACTTCGAAAAGTGTTCAATACCCTTTGAGATTCCATCTCACTCCCAGTTGGAATCCTACCATCAAGAAAACAAATGCCGGCAAGGATTTAGGGATAAGAATGTAAAATTCTACAGTCACCATGGAAATCAGTATAGGGGTTCCTCGAAGCAAACCGAAGGCTGTATGCTCAGTCACTGCTAAACAGTTAAAGCCTAGAGGGTTATCTTTTTTATCTATACAAAACCAGTTTAATAGCCCTAGAGCCTTAGATGACTAAGTAGAGAAGCACAAATATCTCTTTCTTCAAGAATTTCATTAAAACCTAGTGTTTCTATATCCATTTTCTCATGTGCTGAAACAGTGGAGAGAGTCCATGCTCGTCATATAATCATGATCAGAAAGCCGTTGGTGCTAAAGAAAATGCAATGAAAGACCACTGAATCACAGAGTAGCAAGCTGACACTAACAGACAGGCATATTTGAAGGAAACAGAGGAAGCATTCACAATTTCAAGCAATTTTTTTTTTATTTTCGTTCTCTGTCCTCATCTCAAATCATTGTTTATTTTGTAGTAGTCTACAAGACATCTTTCCTTTAACCTGTGCTCAGAGAATCGCTACAATTCCATTTAGTTTTGCTGCTTCTCCCCAGCATTTTCCAACCATTAAAACCAAACTAGCTGTTTACACACTCCAAACACCTCCTTTCTCACTTGGGGAGACAATATGTCAGAATCCATGTCTCATCCATTCACTGAGAATCTCAGTGGCAGCCTCCTGAGTTCCAAACAGCTAAGAGTTATCTGCTGAGGTCAGTTCTCTGCGGGGTTTTGTTATTCATTTGTTTGTTTTTTAGATTACGTATTCTTATGGAACTTCTGATTAAAATAAGGAAATCCAACCACAATTTTAGAAATTAGACTTATGTAAAAGGATATCTGGCAAAAGATACTTAACGAAGGTCATGTAAATTGTACAACTACTTTATACCAGAAAGTTAAACATCCTTACCTAGGAATCAGCACTGTTCCCATTAGGCACGTCCACAAAATACATAGATTCTCTAAATGCTCAAGGTGGCACTTTGATAATATGGAAAGCTGAAGAAAATGTAAATGTTCATCGTCAGCAGAACATCATGAACCGCTATTGACAAGAACGGTAGAACACTGTCCATTAGACAATGAGTGGACCAGAACTACCTGCAGTATCAAAAGGTATCTACATGGGGAGCAATGAGGGCAGCAGAAGCAAGCAGGAGAGCTACATGAAAAGTTGTTTACACAGCTTAAAAACATGAGAAAGCAGAGAATATTGTGTTTATGGCTACACAATTCAAAGACGGGTACCAACTCTTGGGAGATAATAAACAAGACTGGAGAAACTGCTACTCCAGGGAGAGAACAAGTTGTGTTCATGGGCATAGAGTTTCTGTTATATCTGTTTCTTCATTGAGTGAGTGATGCAGACACTCTTATTTGCCATCTTACTGCTGTTCTCTTCTGTGAGCTGCATGCTATGATACGAGGAGTAGATAGGAAGTTTCTGCAGTGCCTCTGGTGAGAATGAGAATCATCTCTTCATCATCCTACATTTAATGTTTGCATAATCATCCGAGGACATTTTAAGTGCATTCAGAGCCATTTCTAATTCCATTTCTAGAGTATCCCAAAGTTGTTGTCAAATGATGAAGGCCAGAAAACTCTCTTACTTCGGTAGTTGCTAGATTATTCCAAACCTCAACAAATTTACCCCAGGCTCAGAGCACCGCCTGAGACAAAACACAGAAGTGGCGGTGGTTAGGGAGGTGGAGGGATCTAGGAAAAGATGGAGGGACAAAGAAAGGTGGCTGCTGTGGTCTATCGTGGCTTCATTTTTGATAGGTCTCTTCTACCATTATTTCTGCCACATGGTTTAGGATGTGACCATCAAGAAGGTGATCAGGAATTGTCCTGAAGGATGGATGACACACACAGCTACCCCCATTTGACCCAAATTCCAAACTGCTTGCCTTCTACTGGAGAATTCCCATCACCATGCAAAGTAGCTTCTATCAAAAAAGAAGACTCCAACGGCCTCACGTTCCCCTCCATCTGCCACCCAGTCTGCAGGCCAACTCCCTTTGCCAAAGTTCTGGAGAATTACTGATACCCGCCATGCCACAGGTTTTCTTATTTGTTGTCTATTCTCTTGCTCTGCTTTCTGACCATGACAACCTTCAGAACTAATTCTTGTCAATATCAGTGATGATTTGATCTCACCCATAACAGTCCATAATCTGCCTTCATCTTATTGTTTTGGAGGCAGAGGTAAAGTTAGGAGCTATAAGACTTAAAAGTAGGGACTTTGGATGTTCTGGGCTCTACCTTGCTTCCTATTGCTGTGCTAAGCACTGTGACCAAAAATGACATGGGGAAGAAAGGGTTACAACCTGTCATTGAGAGAAGACAGGTCAGGAATCAGGAAGCAGAAACTGAAGAAGAGACCATGTGGCAATGTCGCTTACCGACTTTCTTTCCCTGGCTTGCTCTGCCTGCTTCTTATTCATCCCAAGAACACCTGCACATGGATGGCGTAGCTTCAGTAAGCGGGACCCTTCCATGTCAATCATTAACAAGTGAGCGCCCCATGGACATGACTGCATGCTAATCTGATGGAGGCAGTTCCTCCACTGAGATTCCCTCTTCCCAGGCGACTCTAATTTGTGTCAAGTAGACAAAAAATAACCACTGTACATAAAAAAGAATAAAAATTGTAATTGCCATATTTTTATGAAAGTAAAATATTTATTTAGCATGGGAAATAATCACAACCACTGCACATATTAAAATTTCAAAATTATCACCAACATAAAGAAAGAACAGATAACTCTTCCAAAATTTATTCTTTATAATTTTCACAACATAATCTTTCATTGTGTCTTTGAATAATAATGGTTTGGATATACTATGTTTTCTAATGAGAAGAGGAAGAGTAGCTAATAAAAACTGCATTTTACTTTTCTCACCGTGCCTACATGTGGAGAGGCTAGGGAAGCATAGCGAGGATCTCATAATGCTCCACCCAAAACACCGCCCCAACCAAGTTCTCAACTGAGTTGCGCCTGGAAAAGGTTTACTTTCCAGCCCCTTAGGAATTGTGGGCAGGGTTTATTTTCTTGAAGCAATAGGATTTCTAGCATTAGTCCCTTCAAAGTCAACAGCAGAAAGACTCCAGACATAGATGCAGCAGTCTTTTGGGCTCACATACCTGAAGGGACTCCAGGCAGCCCATACCTGGCAATCATGGCTCTGGCAGGCCTTGCCCTTCTCCCTCATTCTCTGTGTCCTGCTTTAAACCATTAGTTTACATTCCTAAAACTATCCTCCAAGGTCCATTTCCTTATTTGACCACTTCCTCCTCCTGAGACTGACTATCCAGGTCCAGCTATCAAAGTATTGAAGCAGCAATCAAAAGCCCCCTTGGCTCACCTAATAAACATGCCCAGTTAAATTAAATCCCTCATCCTAAGTTGGGGTTTCCCCTTTTACCTTTACAAACTAACTATTGCCAATAGGCCATGTCTGTTTCCCCTCTATCCAGAGGCAGTCCTTTGCCCCTCCCTCCGCTGGGACAAATACCACTATCCCATCTCCCTAGCCTCTTTTCTTCCCTGTCCCTTTTCTCTTCCTCTTCTCCCTTTTCCTCTATCTCCTGTATTTGTTCCTTATTCCTGCCTCCGGTTCCTCTGGAGCAAATTAATCTCCTTTGTGCTGAGAATTTGGTGTTGGGATATCTTGAATCAACTTCCAGATCCCCTACAATACTCCTCCTTATTTTAATCCCATAACTATTTTTTTTGCAACTAGTTGATTAAAAGAAAGCTATGTGTTTGTTCCTCACTTACTGAAAGCTGCAGGTTTACACAAAATGCTGAACAACAGGAAGTGGGGATCATAATGCCCCTGAAATGCTACTCACCAACATCTTGAATAGACACAGAAAGCACATAGAGCAACACTTACCATGTAGAAAACATTGTATTAGTTTACAGTAATTTGTGTATATCATTAAGGCTCAACGTTTCTATGAAATAACATCTCTACTTTTGACATAGGCAAATTAGAATTTACCTGGCTAGTTAAATTCCAAATTCCAAAGTCAAGCTAGTTGAGCAGGAGCTTGAGATTTTCCACATTTCAAACGCTCCTTGGTCCTGCCGTGATATTAGCCTCCTCTAACAGCACGATGCGGGTGGAATTCAGTGTTCTTTGAAGGGGCCTGTAAACAGCAGCACCAGTGGGTTCATATCTTTGATGTGTGAGCTTAGAATGAGTTCTCCACCTGCCATCGGTCTACAATCAAAATGCATTTTCATCTTGATGTGTCTTGATTCATCGCCAGATCTCCTAGGTCCCAAATCCAAAGACTGTGTGGACTTTGTTCCATCCCTTTGTAGACACTTGAGGCTGGTCTCAGATTTCTGAAGACCCAGAGATGTTCCTCTTCAGGAACTCGTCCTCATGACCACTCAGGTGAGTTTGCACTGGGCCTTGTGGTTAAGCTGTACCTTGTTTAATTCCAAAGGTGCTGTGTGTGTTTTTTTCTTGACTATCATGTTTCACGAGGTACTCTGATATAAGCATTCCTTGTTCATAAAAGCTTTATCCTCTACATGCATATGCCCTTGGATTTAAAGGCCATGTGTTTAAAGCACCAGAAGCACAGATGCTTCTATTTGCCCGTTTTTATTACTCCACACAGCAACGATATTAGCCTTTTAGCAGTGTATGCCACATTAGCAATCTGAGTGGTTTCCGAATCAAAGCTGAAATCTGTAGTGTCTCTAATGTGGAATGAAGTTGCACATTCTTGCCTTGCATTCAGTCAAGCATACAGGTTTCATAATTGAACTCAAGAGATTGTATTTTGGATTCACTTCTGCTCTAATAAAAATGTACACATACTAATGTGTCTGTCCCCACTCGGAGACACAATTTGAGACAGTTTGGTTATCCGTTACAGTGCGGATATGCTTTCATTTCTCTGTTGAGAACTGAAGGCATGATAACTTAATTATATAAAATAACACCACACGATAGAAAAATTTTCTATATTATAATTTTCATAGGTCATTTAAAAATAATTACACAATGATATGAACTGCTAGGTCTCCTACACAAAGATGCTTAATATTGTAAGAGACGTGAGATTGACAAGCATCAATTTGGCTGTGGTGTTACAGCTGTTCATTAGCCAAGTTTTCACATATATGGTCACACTGACCTAAACATGTACATGATGGACTTTAGGTATGTAAAAAATCACCCTCAAAATCAAGCCTTCACAAATTGGACTCCAAATGCTGCTTGCATAGTATATAGTTTTTATTGCAAATGAACATAGTTATATTACACCCTCCAAGAGAATACACATAGTTCATTAAATCATTCTAGAAAGGCTTTAAAGATTTGAATTACCATTAAACCTTTGCTTCAATTCTTACTTAATGGCTGTCATATGTGCACGTTATAATTTCAAGGCAGAAATGATATAAGTTTAATTGCAAAGTGTGTTGGTTTATTTGTGTGGTTGCATTTCCCTCTACCCTCACATGGAGATGTGAATACATGTGCATTTCATGTGTGATCAGGCCAGATCAATCATTCTGACAGCTGAGCAACAGTGTTCTAACATAGTGAAAAAAAAAACCCATGCATGAGTAATGCTTTCAATTGAACTTGTTTCCTAGAAGGTGGTTTGTAGGATGTTATGATAATTCATCATTAGGTAAAAGAAGGGTAGGATCGATATTTCAAGATGAAAACAATAATCACTGAAACCTATTGACCACTTACTTCTTCAAGTGTTCATGCCTGTGTGAGTTTCTTCTACATGTGTTAACTCGTTCCTTCTCACAACATCCATGTAAGGGAAGCACCATTATTTTCCTAATATTAAAAGGGAGAAAACTGAGGCATGAAGAGTCTAGTGAAGACTACAGAGGCCAAGCTGAGATTCCAGCCCGGAATTCTGACTTTTAATCACCACTCCATAATAGCTACAAGATGTCTGCACAGATTTATAGGTTTGATATAGTCTTCTAATGACAACTTAGGCTTAATAAAAAAGAAAGAAAGATAGGTTCTTACATTACCCAGGCTGTTCTCAAAATCACCGCATAGCCAAGGATGACCTTGACCTTTAGAGTTCCCTACTTCCATTTCTCAAGAGCTAGGGTTGAGGCATAAGAAAGGGCTCATTCATTTCTTCCTTGCAGAGGACCCAAATTTGGTTCCCAGAACTACATGACAACTTATAATTGTCTGCAATTGAAGTTTCTGAGTATCTAACACACTCTTCTGGCCTCTTCAAGCAAGTGGCTCACATATAGACAAACATACATACTTACATACATACAGGAGAAACACTCTTACACATCAAAAATGAAAATAAAATAAATATTATAGTGCTGAGATTACAGACATGTACCTGGTTTGAAAATGACTTTGAAGAAAATATTTCTTTGAATTAAGATCATTTTATCCTACAGGTTATAGAATTACATAAAATGAACAATAACAGTCTCGAGTGGATTCTATTTTTATCATACAGTGTTCTTGTATGAACTCAAATTTTCCAGTTGATTCTTTGGCTTTAATGCTTTTCCTTCAAAGGCTAACAACTTCAAAAATCTGTTTCCTTTGTGTTGCCTCCCATGTCCCTACCCTACACCTGCATTAATGACAGTTTACTTGCTCAGCCGACTATTTTGCTCAGTTTGATCTACTAAAATAACCAAATGGATTTTCTGTCTATAGGAAAAGACACTTTGAAATCTATGTTTCTTGGCTAAAGGTTATGTCAATAAAATACTCAGCAAAGTGAGGATTTGGAAATCATGCAATTAATTTGATCAATGGAGAAACAAATTCATATGCTGAATTCTAAAGGTTTTTCCTGCTGTTCCTGGCTGTATACTACCCTGATACAACAGGCTGGAAAATCAAACCTCAGTGCTGCAAGTGTCCCAGGGCTGCCTCAGCATTAGAAGCAATTGCAGGTAGTGAATTTCCCCAGATGGTGACTGCTTCTCCAGAGCTGGTGAATGTCATGGATGAAAATCAGTTTAAAAGAAATGTGTATTTTAATTAAATTCTAAGTTATCACTCTAATGAAAGGCATGATGCTTTTAAA
Organism: Ondatra zibethicus; assembly: GCA_004026605.1. NCBI lineage: Eukaryota > Metazoa > Chordata > Mammalia > Rodentia > Cricetidae > Ondatra > Ondatra zibethicus. The sequence goes on from PVIU01003600.1 coordinate 101,712, forward strand.
TACAAAAGCATACCAAATAAATGTTCAAGATAACCTTAATATTAAAATTAAACTCTTACTTAATATTTCCCCAAATAAGGTTTACATGAGAATTGATATGGGATTCCCCTTTGTATGCTATTAATATGTTTTATTGCCACTGGTTAATAAAAAAGCTGCTTTCAGCCAATGGCTTAACAGAGTAAAGCCAGGCAGAAAATCCAAACATAGATGTACAGAGAGAATAGGTGGAGTCAGAGAGAAGCCATGTAGCTGCCACAGGAAACAGACGCTGGACGCAGGACAGAACCTTACTGGCAGACCACAACCATGTGGCAATACACAGATTAATAGAAATGGATTAAATTGAGATATAAGAGCTAGCCAATCAGAAGTGTGAGCTAATAGGCCAATCAATATTGTAATAATAGTTTCTGTGTGATTATTTTGGGTTTGGGTGGCCGGAAAACAAACGAGCAGTCTCTGTGTACAGAGAATCTTCTTAATTTTCTTTATTATATGTATAGGTGCTTTGCCTGCAATTATATCCAAGTACCTGCAGTGCCCTTGAAGTCCAGAAGAGGGGGTCAGATCTCTGGGACCAAAGTTACATATAGTTGTGGGCCACCATATGGGTGCTCAGAATTGAATCTGGGTCCTTTGGGAGGGCCTCCAGTGCTCTTAACTGCTGAGCCATTTCTCCAACCCTTGAGTGAGAATTTTTGATGCCATCTGTTTTACCTGATTCTAAATTTTGCTTTGCAAAATTTGGTAGGAACCCCAAGAACTGAATGTCACAAAGATTTCTAAATGCTGGCCTGACTTACAGCAACAGCAATAACCAGGAATTACTCCATTGCATTTTAGAGAGTATCACAGCACCATCCATGTTATAGCTGTCTTGTTTTATAATATTGTGACTCATGTAATTAATATAATGTTTTATTCTATGACATAAATGACAAGTAACAAAGAATTTACTGCTGCTATTTTAATAACATCTACCTTTTTCTAAGGAAAATACTTTTTGCATACAAAAAAACTAAAAATTTGCAAGAATTCACTTGATTTAGCCATGAGCTACTATTCAGTGCCACAGAAGAGATTTGGATGCTAATCCGTCATTTTGGACACTTTGGAGTTTAAACACGAGTAACCATGGAGCTGCTTGATTACCTATTAATGGATGCGCAAATCACAAAATGATAACACCTAGAAAAATCTACAGATACAAAGGAAGAGAGTGGGGTAAGCTCCATTTGCATGTGTTGGTGATACTGTGGTGTTTTATAGATTAAGCTGATTCACACTTGTTGAAAGAGCTGACTCATTCCCAGTTAACTAGAGTACATAGCAAATATGATGAGACCCATAGGAATGTTCTGGATCTGTATTAGGCTGACTAGTCTTGGATGATTTCCTAATTACTTTTTAAATGTTTTGTACAGGTCATCAAAGCCTGGTAATATGTTTGATGAGTGTGTGATTAGCTATGAATATGTATGCCACATATGTGAAAGCTTTAAGATACAGAGGGGCTGCATAATTATGGGCTATAAAATAACAAGTGCTCTTCCATGCAGTTATTTAACTTCATAAAACTACTGGAAATTGTAAATTTCACTTAAAAACAGAATCCAATTCTGATTCTTTTCTGTTTTTACATTTCTACACTGAACCATAACTATGTCTAAACATCATCTATCTGTTATCTTTCAAACTAAAAGGCGTGTTTTCCAAATGATACTTAGACCCCATTAAATAATACACATTTATTATTTTTATTTTATAATATTGCCTTACATGTTCACATATGAGTAAAAGCTGAATTTGTCTGACATTGTCTAAGAAAGGAAAAGCTATTTTTAAGTTATCTTGGGCCCCAAGTAAGGCACACACTTAAATTTATGGTTAGAAAAATGCTTTTGAATGGCACCTCATCCATTTTAACCTATGGCTTGACTGTCGTGCAGGCACAGTGCTCTCTGGAATCACCAAAATTTAGAGAAAAGGGAATCCCTACGACTTTTCTTTTACATTAAGGATAATAAATGAAAAGTAACTAGTTGTTCATAACAGTAACCAAAATTCTAAGCTAAAAAATTTTTAAAAGGAAATATAATTTATGACTTTAACATACCAATTTTATTAATATTCACTAAAGCAGCACTGAATGTTTAAGGGTCAGACAAGTGGGGACAAGCAAAGGAGAGATCAGGGGAGTAGAGAGGCAAATGATAAGTGATATCGTTCATAAGCCTCAAAAGAAATATTGCTAATCTCTTGTTGATCTCAAAGAGCTGATTGCCCAAACAAACTTGCTTATAAGCATGCACAAGAAGAGTCTACGATTCTGAAGGAAAACAAAAATCTTGGAATTTCTTCTATCTGATATCAAATATACTGTAAAATAATAACAAAATTAGTATAGCTAGCATGATGCTGAGTTCATGGGATAAGATAAATCCAGAACCATACATATGCACACTTATTTAGCGTAAGACTAAGACAGAATTTCAAATGAACCTGGCAAAGGAGTGAGCAGCACATTTCTTCGGACTTTTCACTAAGAAATAATTAGATCATTATCACGTACTGCACACGCATACACAGCTCTTCATGGATTTCTGACCTTGGTGCAAAATAAGAATTACGTTCTTGAAGTGAACAGATGCGAATACATTCATAATTTGGGGATCAAAAAATGTCTTATTAAACAAGAAACAAGACACAAAAATCTCTGAGTGGAAGAAAAATGGATCCATTTGATTATACCATAATAAGCCAAAAAAAAAAAATCAGCACTGTGGCATAAATTTCAAAAGGCAAGAATGGCAGCCAATGAGATTGCTTGAAATCTTGGCTGAGAGACTTTTTTCCTCTGAGGCTCCTTTTCCATACACAATGATGCTTTAATAGCATTACTTCAAAAGGCTCATTCTGATAATTAAATAAAAAAATAATCCATGTGAAATACTTAGCTCATTGCTTAATACATTGCAAGCAATTAATGATAGCTAAACAATTTCTGCTTATCTATTTTCATACCAAAATTAATTTTATAGATAAATGTCTGCAAAAACTTAACCATACATTACAATCTTTTACAGTTTTGAAAGCCTATTCCATATCGGGATTCGAGCGTAAACCAAGAACATGACAGTTTCTATATGTTTTGACGAACGTCAAATCAAACAGCATATATGTTTGTTTCTGTTTTGCTGGTACTGTCATGAGAAGGAAGAGGCACCCCCCCCAACAAAAGAGCTGTAGGTAAATGAACTTCTTTGGTATATAATTTCTGAGAAAATATCAAAGGAAATGCAAACATGACAACTTCCCTCATCGAATGTACGGAATTTCATGGTTGTGATTCATGTCTTAAGATTTTTAAATTTGTGTCAGCTCTAAAACTCCTAATAAACTATAAATTACGCCTCTGGAAAAGGTGATAGCTGCTGTCGTATCAGGTTTTGCTACCAATTCTGAAGGCGTGGAAATACGAAGTGGTTGTGTGCGGAATAAATCAGAGTGGAAAACTCTGACTTGTCCCAAGCTGACTTTTCTCAATCACACACTTTTATCAATAGCCATCTCTGTAAGAGTGGTGAGCAAAGATGCCATGGCAACAGTGATGTGTATCTTGACGATGGATGATGCAATAAAGTGGGCACTAAGGTAGCGCCTGCCCTTATTCAACAGCAACTTCCTGATGTTTTAAAGAATAAACCTTTGTGATAGACCTTGTCATCCGACTCATGGTGCTGTGATAAAATATTTGAGATTGAACAATCTATAGAGGACAAAAACTTATACTTTGCTCCCTTGGAGGTCTAGCTAGATACTAGCAAGCTTGGTGTCTAGGGATAGCCATTTTTCATAGATAATACCATGTTTTAACAGTTCTACCCTCAAGACCCTAGTATGACATGAATAGTGGCTTCTAAGATATCTGAAATGCTTCATATTCTGGGAGACATAAAATGTGTATAAAGGGGGTTAAATGCCCTCCGTCAAGCTCCCTCTTGAAGGACACATCTCACTGAAGATGAAGTTTCATTGGGAAGTTTTGAGGGAACAAGATCACTTGAGCTATAGCTTTCTGTTCCATATTCCCCCAAAGCCTTACTTCTCACGTCAAATTCTATTAATTCCACCCCAACAGCGCCCCAAGGCATAAATCTCTCCAGTATTAACTTCAATGTCTGCGCCCAAAGTCCCATCAAAGGAAAAGATAAGGTTCTTACATTTTAACATCAGACAGAGCGAGGCCACAAAGTACCCTGAACATTTCGATTGGAAGTTTCTGTCATTTATTCTGGTGACTCAGTCTTACCTTCTTTCCACAAAACAGTGGGCCATATGCACAGTTTTGCTCAATTATTACTTATTAACGTTTGTCCTTGTGAAGAAATAATAGCCTTTTCCACAGTGACCACTAAGATTCCATTGATGAGACCATAAAAATGGCTTCAACTGTTCACATTTTCTGCCAACATTTTGCTCACATCCACTGAGGCGTTGTATAACCAGGACAGAGACCTTTTCTGCAGCTCTGTGCATTCCCTTAGGAGAATCATCCCTTCAACAGAACTGCCCTCCATGCGCCGTTCACAGCAACACAGGTGTTGGGCACCACTCGCTTCAAAACTATTCCAGCCCTTTCCAGTACTGGGGTCCAAGGCCACTTCACACTTGCAGGGCTTTGCTAAAGAAACACCACCTTCCCTAGCACCGATTCTAGTGTAGTCCGCCCTGTGTTGCTGTTACAGAATCTCTGAGACCATTGACAAGAACTGTACAGGAGATAGCCACGTGATATACACATGATGCTTTGGATAATCACTCACTGAGTGTTTGCGCCATTAATTAATTTGTGTGAGTGAAGAAATGAGCAGACAAGACCAAACCCAAGATAAATACATGTACACAGTACAGATATAAAATCTCAACACTCCATATATTCTTGATTCATAGATTTTAACACTGCATAAAATAGAATCAGGAATTTCATTACCCTGATCCAGTCAGCCATCATGGGCCCACTCTTCTCCTAAGCCCCGTTGACCACCAAACTCTTTTCTAACATTATGGAGATTTTTCTCTTCTGGACATTCTGGACAAGTGGAATCTACATCATGGCTATTTTCCTGATTTACTACATAATCATTGGAAATTTTGCCCGTGTCTGTAGTGCGTACCAATACTTCATTTTTTAAATGTTTAAATAATGTGTTTTCTTATAGTTATACTGCATTTTGTTTATATTTTCATGAGTTGGTGGATATTTGGGTTGTTTACAGCATGTGGGCAACTCTGAATAATGTTGTAAATGTTGTTTTCGAGTGTGTATATGAACATGTTTTTAATATTCTTCATATATACCTAGAGTGGACTTGTTGGATCAAATGGTAACACTGTGACAGTCATTTGAGGAACTGCCAAGGTGTCTTCCAAGGTGTTTCTGCTACGTTATGTTCCTACGTGCAATGCATTCCTGCACCTCCTCACTCATGTTGGTTGTCATCCATATTTCCTTGTAGGCATCTGTGATGACTAATACTTACTGTCAACTTGACAGCCTCTGAAATTATCTAAAAGCCAACTCTCTAAGAATGTCTCTGAGGAAGTTTCTAGATTGAATGAGCCATCATAAATTTAGTTAGCCCTGTTTCTTGGGCAGAGGGTCTGAGACTGGATAATGAGTGGAACTGAGAACTTGTTCTAATCATTTTTTTCTCCCTAACTGTGGGTGCAGGGTGGCCAGCCATCCCTCACTCCTGACAAGATAGCCCTTCAAACTGTCACAAGAGACTTTTACCTACCTAAGCGGTTTGTGTTAGGAATTGTGTCACAGCAATGAAATAAAAAAGGAACAAATACATCACCTGACTGAATATGAAGTTGTGTCTTGTTTTTATTTGATCTAACTAGTAACTGATGACTTTGAACATTTTTATGGGCTTAGTGTATTTTGGATTGAGATATGTCAGCCCAAATCCTCTTTGAAGGTTTAAAAGGGATATTTGTCTTTGTTGAATTGAAAGAGTTCTTGGAGATTCTGAATAATAAACCCTTACATGATTTGAAAATATTTTCTTCCGTTTTGTCACCTGTCTCTGCGCTTCCTTGAGTTTATACTTCAAAGAACAGAAGTTTTCAGTTGTGATGAAGCCAAACTTACCCACATTTTTTTTTTGGTTGCTTGTCCTTAAAATATCGTCGTGCATGCAAACCAAGGTTGTGAAATTACTTTTCTTAGGATTTTATGGTGTGCTCTTAGTTTATATCTCTGATATATTTTGAGTAGGTTTTTTTTTTTTGTCTGATCTAAAGGAGGAATTTAGTTTTATTGTCTTTCCTATAGATAGTCACTCTCCTAACTCTTACAATACAACCTGTAGGATTTACTTCAAAGTCATCCCAGACATACATATGACAGGAATGTATCTATATCGGTATATAATTTAAAGAACATCACCTATGTTCTAGGCATGTATGAAACTGGTTAATTAATACATTGAAGTTTTTATACCGATTAATTTTCATTAGTAGTGTATTGATCAAATGTGTAACAATTGGAAGATTGCTCCCTGTGTATACCCACCATAAAAGCTTTGGGAAAGGCAAAGGAATGATTTGTGCTCCCAATTCACAAGTGTAAAACACTCTGCCAACATATGTCAAGAATTATGCATTTATTAAAGACTAAGAAAACCTGATAAAATAAACAAACAAAAATCTCATATTAACAAGAAAAAAAGTTTACAATTTTCCCGTAATCTTTAGATCTTAAAAATCAACATGTGGGCAGTCAAGATGGCTCAGTGAGCAAAGGAACTGAATGCCAATTCTGAGGACCACCTCTGAGAACCATGTGGTGGACAGAACCAATTCCTTTTTTTTTCTTTTTAAGAGACAGGGTTGCTCTATGTAACAGCCCTAGCTGTCCTGGAAATAACTCTGTAGACCAGGCTGGCTTCAAACTCACAGAGATCCACCTGCCTTTGCCTCCCAAGTGCTGGGCTCAAAGGCGTGAGCCACCGCCTCCCAAGGAGAACCAATTCCTAAACAACGTCTTCTGATCTCCACACATGTCCCACGAAGTGTGCATGCTCCACTCCCTGTACACATAAATGAGTCAATGGATATGACAAGCAAATTAAATCAACAGAGGGATTAGCTAGAAGAAATCAGTTATGACAAGTGAAGCTGATAGCAGATAATATTAACGTACAAAGCAAAGATTAATTAAGGTCGGGGTTTTCAGGAATCAGGAGAGGGTTCTTCTAGACACATGTTCTGGTCTGACCAGTCTTGCAGTCACTGGGCTGAGTTCCTGGCCTGAAAGCAGATAACAGCCAGTCATTTTTATAAGTAATATGAAAATTACTGTTTTACTCACACACATCCGATGAACGTTTACCAAGGTAACAATTTTGGGATACTGTTATCTGCTTTATTAGAATGGAGACTAGGTGTTTTCTGACCTTTTACAGAGCTTGGACATGTACTCTGCACAACTCTGTTAATACTTGGAGAGAGAAAAATGCCAGTTCACAAAGATGCTGTCGTGGAATATTCGACAACGAATTGAAATTGTTCTAAAATCTTTATTAACAAAAGCAAGACTCCAATCAATGCAAAAAACTAAAATACTGCCATCACTAACACGGAAATGAGAGTCCTGAGGCAACTTGGATCCTCATGCGTAGCTTTAAAAAGTTTGTAGACCTATTCTTAAGTAGATGAGTATTTTCTGGAAGATTTCTCATGAAAAATGACCAACATTAAACAGAAAGCAGTGGATGGTTTGTGATTTCAAAATTCCCCTTTTAAAAAAGATGATTTACAATTATTAAGTATACCTGGCACATTTGGTATTTGAGTTATTCTTTCACTTGGTGATTTAGAATTAAGTTTACATGGCATGTAGGCTGTTTAAATGATTTTGTCATTTATTTTATGTGGAAGTTACCTCCTTTGATGTTTTCAGTCTTGAACTTCCATTACAGCTAGAGTTCATTTTTGCATGTTATTGGAAAGCATAATGCTATGGTATTCATCCTTATATTATTTTTCTGCAAAATGTCTCAAATTTTTAGCTTACTTGTGTTTTATTAGTATTTCCTATTCTAGGTAAAACATTATTTTTTTTAAGCATGGAAAGATTTATTGTTGGTTCATAGTTTCCGTGGACTGTGTAGGAATGGGGACGTGTGGTAGAGGGCTCACATCATAGCAGGCCAAGGAGCTGAAAGCACCGCAGGGGACAGGCATCACCTTCAGAGACCCGTCACCCGTCCCTTCTCCAGCCAGCTCTACAGAGACCCATCACCAGCCCTTCTCCAGCTAGTTCTACCTCTCAGAGGTTACAGCCTCCCATACAGCTCCAAAAGTTGGGGAAAAAGCATTCAAAACAAGAGCCTATGGGGAACACTTGAGATAACTGTAACACAAGCCTACCAGCATGAATTCTCTCAGCCACTCCTCAGTGTTGCTGTCACCATAGTGCAAAACATTATTTTTTAAAAGGTAGGAAAGACACAGTTTCAGGATTGCCCGGAAATAATCAAAAATTCTGATTTTACTTTTCATAAATTTGTGGGCCTGGCAGAACTTGGAAATGCTTATGTGACTTGAATTCTGTTCTAAGTGAATGGCTATTGGCAGTGGACACTGCCTTGCTTTGAAAAGGCCAATCAATGGCCTGGGCTCAAGGTCTGTAAAAATTTCCAAGTAATCCCTCAAGACGAGGGCCACTACTGGGAATTAGGAATAGGAGTTAGTCACTATTCCTCTGGAGACCCAGAACCTCATTTGAGGAGGAGACTGAGTAAAAGACCAGACTTTTTACATTCCACAGGGTCAGTGTTAAAAGTATTACTTGCCTGTGGTAGGGAAACATGGTCCCTAGAACAGTGGAGGTCCTCTGAGATTTGAAAATACCTTACTGAATGTCAGTTAATGCCCTTAATGCCAGCACTCAGGAGGCAGAGACAGGCAGATCTCTGAGTGAATTTGAGGCCATGATAAATGATATAGATTGAAATAGAAACAGCCTAAATGGACATGAACATCACTGTTTTGTTTACTATTTATTTATTTATTTATTTATTTTTGTTTATTATTCACTACTAGTTCATTGAAGAGACCCCAGCCCCGGGGGATGTTTGAACATAAAATGAAGCTTACTTCTGAGTGGTGATGTTTTAGTCTGTAAGAGGTAGGTAGGATCTTTGTGTCCTTTCAAAGTTATTAGTCTATTCTTAGAGTCGGAATTGGAGATCTTATTGACTGTAGGCTCAGGGCATTAAGATCACTTTACTGTGCCATGATCAAAGAAGAAATGAATCTGTATAGATACTCTTGAGTCATCTTGTAATTGAAATCTCAACAACTATTGAACACAGTTAAGAACACTTATCTTCTTTCTTAGAGGAGAAGTGGTAGAAAGACAAAGGAAGGACAGATATGTAGGCCTCTGTGTGTGTGTGTGTGTGTGTGTGTGTGTGTGTGCGTGCGTGCGTGTGCAAGTCTGCAAGTGCGCATGTGTGTAGGCAATGCAGGATGGGAAAGAGGGAGTTGTATATGCTCATGTGACCAGCATGCTGTGTGATAATTCTTTGTAATAAATAAATCATTGTAATAAAGGAGTGATGTTTGTGAGCATGGAAGATTCTCAGCAGAGACACTTCCTTCCCTGTTGGCCAGCATTCGGAGTCTCGTCTCTTTCGTGGAACAGCTGACATGTGCAAATTGAAAACCAGCATCTGCTGGCTTCTTTGTTTACAAATGATCTCCATTGTCAAAAATGATCACTCTACTCCCAAGTTTTCTTGCTTGAAATAGAAGAGGACTTCCATTCATTTCCTTTCTTTCTTTTTTCTTAGCTTTTTTCCAACAGAATGTTTTGACAGTTGAACTGAGGTGAATTGATGTTTGTAATTTTTGTGTTTTGCTTTTAACACTTATTGCTCTCTTATAGGAGATAAAACCCTAAAAGATCACTTAAGCATATTATCCTATTTTGAAATGATATTGCATTTAACCGAAAATCTAAAATCGGTAATGCTCTTTGAGAAGGGAAAAGAGGTCTAACTGCCCATTAGAAGCAGGGTTTTTGCATCATTAAGGAGAATCATTATGTGCTTTTGAATGAGAAAACACACTGAAGAAACTGAATTTGATGGTGAATGAACATTTGGTTAATAGTTATGCAGCATGCATTCAAAAGAAATTAAAATGTATTTGTGACTAATAGACAAAAGAATTGGAAGCATAAGTTTTGTCTTCCATTAAAGCACAATTATTCCTGGAAAACCCATAAGAGGATTTTACACCAATTTGTATCATTATGTGAATACACATTATTCAAGGATATCAATTTTGAAATATAGTATTCTGTTTCCTCTACCACTAAACAGTTACAGTTCTTCCACTGAAGGACTTAAACATTTGCCAGGTGCGGAACAGTTCTTGAGTCAGAATACAGGTGTCTCAATCACAACCTATATGTGTACCTCCATCTCCATCAATCATCTGTGAGGCATGAGGCCTGGTCTGCTCATTCAGTGGGAATACACAGAATAATATGGAACTGGAGCCTGTGGGCAGGGTCAGATGTGGGGGTTCATTATACACCCTTTTAGATAAATAGCCTTGAAAAGTTTGCTTTTGCTTCTGTTACTTAAAATAGTATTTGCTTATTTGTTTGTTTGTTTGTGACACGGTCTCACTACGTTGCCTAGCTGACCGGCAACTCACTGTGTAGAGCAGGCTGAGCTCTACTCACAGACATGCACCTGCCTCGGTTCTAGAGGGCTGAATCAAAGGCATGCGCCACAATGTCCTGCTTCACCTCTGCTCTGAATTATCTGATTAGGTAGCAAGTGAAATACGAAAGAATTAATGTGAAAGAAAAAAGGATTCTATATCAGTAAAACATTCCGTAAGGGTGAGGCTACTGGGCAGTTTTCTACATTGAGAAATGAACATCACATTTTCACTAAAATGATCAGTGAGAACTCACCGAAGGCTTACAGTCTAGAGGAGAAAACTCATCAACTTATTATCTTAATAAGTTTTGACATCCTCTGTCTCTGGGTCTCTCTCAAGTACACTCATTCACATCTGTACACAATAGAATGAACAGAGCTAGCAAAAACTGGAAATGTAAAACAAAGATTTTATTTTTTTTTTCCTTTTCCACGTAAGAGTCAGTTACAGGGCTTCACAGTGCTAGGTAAGTGCTCTGCCCCAGCTGCATCCCCAGAACGATGTTCTTCTAAGTGATCATTGTCCTCTGTGTGAGCAACATCCAGAGACCCATGTCTGGCAGACTAATTTTTACTTAGCAGTTTCTAAATTGTGTCATATGTTCTTCTAGTTCCCAGCATCTGGCCCCTGAGCCCCAAGAAACCCTACCTCTGCCTCTATGTTTTTGGCTTCTGATTTGCAACAATTCAGGAACGCAATTGTGTTTAGAGTCAGAAAAAAGGAAGTAACTCTGGATGGGGTCTGGAGGACTTGGCCATAAAGCCGATGAACCAGACAGATTTTTACACAGCCCTGGAAATCCCTGAGACTCTCTGGACTTCAGTTTTCTGTTCTGCTAAAAGGTGACTTTGGACTTAGCAGTCTGTAGGTTCCTTGGTCACTCAGACACTCATTTTCATTCTTGGGGCATTTTTATTGTTGTTTTCTGAAGATTGAGGTTGGTTTTCTTAGTTTATTTTAGGAAGGGGCATCTTTAGAAAGATTGCTGTGACTTTTTCTCTCAATGATTTAATGATAAGGCCTTTGTCTAAGCAGTCAGTTAGAAATGAAGCCACACAGTTGAATAATGTACTAATGTCATTCTGTCGCAGTTTAGGCACCCCGCTGCTGTTAGCACAAAGCTGGACGATGACACACCAGTACCATTCTCACCAATGAAATGCTTGATGCGCGACTCAGTGAATGAATCCAGAACCGAGGATGCCATGTGACAACACCTAGTAACCAAAAAGGCAGACTTAAACTTCAGCAGCTTTCCGATCTGTTTTCACTTTATTTCTTAGCTTGTTCGGTTGACGGACAGCATGATGCTTGTCCATTTCCAAGGCTAAACACCACCAGCATATTCTAGTCCAGTCTATATGGACAGCCGATAGTTCTTTTGATCAAAGCATTTATGTTACATTATTATTTTGCTTCCCAGAACCACCTACATTGAGAACTAGGCGCTTTCATATGTATAGACAAATATCTATATGGATGAAGAAATAATCTTCAATGATTAGTGGCTTATTAACAGGATTTTCTTTATTATTAAGTAGCTGTGTTGTGAACCTGATTTTTTTCTTCTTTTCCTTTTCTACAACTTCTCTTTCCATAACAAGCTGTTAAACTCAGACCCTGTATCAGCTAAGCAGAGGACTCAGTAGTAGGAAATGAAGTCCTGCGAGCTTACATCAGACTAATTAGTCTATGGTATTTAAAAAAACTGGGTGGGGGAAGGGCTTGGGAGGACTTTACAGGTTGCTCTGTGAAAGGCAGTTTGCTTAATTAAGCCAACCACTAATTGTTAAATATTTTTCAGGCATTAACAGAGCTACTCTGAGTGTAATTAAATTTTGATTTTAGTGGTATTTGCAGGGATTAAAGTCACAATCTGCTGAGGCACGGGGTTAGTTAGCATTCAGTTGGCTGCCACAGCTGTCTTCCATTCTAACACAAAGGACTGGAGCAGAGAGAGTGGGCGGCAGTGAAGGAATGAGCGAGCCAGTCATTCATGGCTATGCACTCCGCAGCCTTGTACACATGGATCTGAGCTGGCAACACGCAGCCAGGCACTAAATCCAATTTGATTTGATACAATACAGGGATGCCTGAACCCTGTCCATTTTTTTGTTTAATTTTTGTATATGAGACTGCAGAAAGGATAAGAAAAAGATCACGTGTGATGAGTGCCCGTTGCCATCGAAGTGGTATTTCTGGGCCCAGTACTTCCACCGTGGTCCACTGGGATTGTGAGCAAATTCCTGCTGAGCCCTTGTTTCGCTTTTTGTTTTGGTTTGGTTTTTGGTCCCTGCTCAAAGTAAAAGCCCTCTGAAACGTGGTGTTGGCTTTAAGTTTGTGGTAAAATCTAAACTGGATTAATATTTTGAGTTTTCCTTTTTGGACTGAGATAGATAAATAAATAAAATAATATTGAGCCTAAGAGTTTCTAGGTGTTTGGAATGGATGAAATTTCCCCTAAACCTCATGGCTGGTGAAGAATAGTCTTACTTCTGATGTGTTTACTATGAAAATCTTTAACTTGCCAGGCAAGGTGGGGCACATCTATAACCTTAGCACCTAGGAGGTCGAGGCAGGATGGTCATGAATTCTAGCTAGCCTGGGACAAAAGAAAAAAAGGAAAAGTATTCTATTTTTTTCTTTTTTCTCCCATACAGTAGATTTTAGTAAAAAAAAAAAAAAAATTAATACAATCAATGAACAAGCACATAAAAAAAAACTATCTGCAAGGAACTTCTCTTTTGTTACTAGTCAGTGTAGTAATCACTAGCAAGGATCCCAATAAAATGTTGTTTTCTATGCTATTTCTGTTATAGGCCTAGAATCCTTCTCTCTACCATCCTTGGCTGAGGTAGAAGGAAGGATTCATATTCTTCTTTGCTTTGGGGCTCTTTATATTAACTATGTGTTCTAACTGAGACTCTAAATGTGAGTACCAAATTCATGTTTTTCGTGTTATGTTGGCAATTTCCACCACTTAGATGCCCCTTAGATGCAGAGATAAATCTTCAGCTTCCCCTCACCCCAGTGCATGCTTTTATTCTTCACAGAGCTGCAAGAGTGGCTGGTGAGCTGCCTTAGTTGGTGAAGGCCCTTGGCAACCGAAGTTCAACCCTTGGAGCCCTAGAAAGTTGTCTTCTAACCTCCACATGCCCGCCCATAAACAGATACCATGAACACACATCCCCAAGGATAATAAATAAAATTTACAAACCAAAGACGCCTACGTGTGTTATGTTATTTGTTGTGTTTTTTTAAAAGAGAAAGGGGTGACCCAGCAGCTTGCTGCAGCTTGCTGCAGGTCCCCAGACCACGCGGTCTCTGTGGCTGGTGGGCGGGTGGCCACGCGGCTAGTCTCCGGGTCCCCATATGGGCTGTGCAGCGGTAGGGATGGACAAAAAAGAGCTGGGTAGGCGCACTATGCAGAGTTAAACATTTATTAGATGGGTGATGGAGGAAAAAAGGAGAGAGAAGATAAAGAGATAGAGAGAGACAGAGAGAGACAGGGAGATAGAGGGAAGGGGAGAGAGGGAAGAGAGGCAGCTGCTGCTCCCGTGAGAGCGGAAGAGGAAGAGAGAGGCAGAGAGTTGGAGTCAGAGGCTGGAAGCTGGGAGTGGGCGTGGCCAATAAGAGGCCAGATACTACATTATTAATGCCCAGTGCTCAGCTAGGTTCTTGCAAAGAGGAAATGGGCAGTTTTAGTTCAAGTGGTTCAGGAATAGCGGATCCCATAACCATGAGAGGCAGCAAGGTTAGCAAGCTAACCACACAGCTACAAAAGAATAACTAAGCTAAGACCACGCTGGTCCATGCTGTCCACATTCATGAAAAGAGAAATTTTCGTATTGCCTTCAGAATCACAAACCTATCTAATGTATAATATACGGTTACTAATGTGACAAAAGATAGCTATTTGGCTTACCCAGCAGCCTCTGCTTGATAGCCCCAGATCAGTGCTAACTCAACTGGTACATCTGCAGTGTCTATAAGTAAGGAAGCATCTGTCATATATAACATAACACACGTAGGCGTCTTTGGTTTGTAAATTTTATTTATTATCCTTGGGGATGTGTGTTCATGGTATCTGTTTATGGGCGGGCATGTGGAGGTTAGAAGACACACCTACCTATTCTTTGCAATCACAATAAATTTAGAGGGCTAGGGATGTAGATCCATAGTGGACAACATTTGCTCAGTATGTATAAGGTCCTGGATTGATTCCTACCATTTGATATCCATCCCCCCAAGAAATATGACTTTGGGTCTCCTAGATTTTTTTTCCCACATGGAAAAGAGAACCATTAACTTTGCTCCTTTTCCCCGTGGCCCAAAATTTTAAAAGAAGTATGTATGCATGGCAGAAAGTAAGTTTAAGAATAGTTTCGGGGCTGGAGAGATGGCTCAGAGGTTAAGAGCATTGCCTGCTCTTCCAAAGGTCCTGAGTTCAATTCCCAGCAACCACATGGTGGCTCACAACCATCTGTAATGGGGTCTGGTGCCCTCTTCTGGCCTGCAGGCATACACACAGACAGAATATTGTATACATAATAAATAAATAAATATTTAAAAAAAAGAATAGTTTCTCATAATCACTAATGGACTGGAGAAGTAAAATGTATCTCATTGTAAACCAATCAGGAAAACAATGCCAAGTCATCCATAGGACTGATTCGTATTTCGATGGTGATGGTTTCTTCTCCTGGAGATTACTTAGCAAGTCATTAGTTCATCTTCTCTGCTCACACTTGCCCTCCTCTGCGTTACAGAACTCAGTACACCAGGCAGTGTTTGAATTGTCATGATAGCTTCTCTCTAATTGTTCATTTCAGTTTCAAAACAGACTGATATAAATCTACATCCACTCAATTCATAAAGTGCCAGAACTCAGTAAACTTGGAACTAGAAAGGAACAGTCCTCAGGTAGTATGCATGGTTTGGTCAATCACAGGAAGCAAGTTTTGGACTTACTCTTACAAAGCTTCGCTGAAAGGTTTGTGTTATTAGTTTCTTTTTTTAATTTGGAGGATTTTGTAACAGTGTATACTATAATTTAAACCAAATTCAAGAAATTCTTAATAGGAACCGGTATACTCAGAACTTTTTGGTATTTCTCTCTCTCTCTCTCTCTCTCTCTCTGTCTCTCTCTAATTTAGTTTTTTTCCATTTACATACCAATCCCAGTTCCCCATCCCTCTCCTTCTCCTTCTCCCTCACCCCCACCGCACCCTCATTCACTCCTCAGAGAGGCTAAAGCCTCCCTTGAAGAGTCAATGAAGTCTGGCATACCAAGTTGAGGCAGAACCAAACCCCTCCCCCATGTATCAAGGCTGAGTAAGGTATCCCACCATAGGGAATGGGCTCCAAAATGCCAGTTCATGCATCCGGGATAAGTCCTGATCCCACTGCCAGCACACCCCCCCAAACAGATCAAGCCACATAACTGTCACCCACATCCACAAGGTTTAGTTTGGTCCCATGCAGGTTCCCAGCTGTCAGTCCGTAGTCCATGAGCTCCCACTAGCTCGGGTCAGCTGTCTCCAGAGTTCCTATGAGCTTGGGTCGGCTGTCTCTGTGTTGGTATTTTAATCAGATGCTTTTATTCTTCCTACAAATTTTCTCTGTGTATTCTAACAGGAAAAAGCTTCCTTGTAATATTAACAGATGGCATCTGTTACTTCCTGCTTTGCATCTCAGAGAGGAATGCGGTGGCCAGAGTCATGCACTGGCCTGTATCAGTCATGTGTATTCCTCCTGCGTTTGTGATGTACAAACATACTGTGCAAAGATTTGTCTTTCCGACTCAGGATTGTGAAGTCAGAAAACCACAGTCAATAAGTGATTGTAAACAACACAGTTCCACTCTTGTGGCCACGATGACTATCGTGTTGAAGGAATTTGGATGGCAAGAAAGGAAATGTGTGTTTAAATACATGCGTGGCATAATTAAGGCAAGATGAAAGAATTACCCAGAACACATAAGTAACATAGTCTCACTGTAGCAAGTGTAAGGATCCATTCTTGCAAAAGCTTTCTAGGGGTGGGGGCTAGAGATTATAATTCATCCTAGAACTATATAACATAAGTAAATTAACAATAAAAATGATAAATTGGGCAATAAAAAAGATTACAGAAATAATGCCTTCACATATTGGACATTCATTAAATCGACTTCCAAATGTAATTACTTTAACATTTCTACTTCTGATTCAGTACAGATTTTTGGATCATTAAATAAGATAGTAAATATTATACTTCCTTCAAGGAAGATAATTTATGGCTTAGCAAATTTTCCAACAGGGACTAAAAGTGATGACAATCAGACCAATATTGTTCATAATAATTTCTTGGACCTAAGATAATTCTTCAAAATTATCTCACCAGATATGTACAAGCCCCTGAAAAAATAGCACAGAATGGCGTATAGGAAATCTCATCCTTCTGCATCCCCTTGGGATTTTATGGACATTTTGTCTTACACATTGTTTAATACATAATCTATCTCTATACATCATAATGGTTATTTTGAGCACAAGTTTGTATTTCCAACTAAACTACAATGGGAAAGTTAGACCCTCAAAAACACATGCAACTTAGGCCAAAGAGTGTAAAAGCACCAAAATAAATATCTATAAAGTGCTGTAAAGAAATAGAGTATAAACAAGGCAGAAAGCTTTAAAAAGATACATTTGGTCTGGGTCTTCAGCATATAGTAATTCAGCAACTAATGAAGTAGGTATAGAACTTTCAGGGCAAGAAAATGAGTCATGCTCAGGCATGAGGTAGTTCACTGCATGCTCCTCTGAGAGAAATTTAAGCATAGAAATTCATATCACCTGGGGACTTTCTAGAAATGCAGACCCTCTGTTTTGGCCTTTTGAATACAACCGTAATCTTTGCAATATACTGTGTGGTTTTCTGTAAAACATTGGCTTACTAAGGCATAGCACCTTCATCAGTTTTTAGGACTTAAATGAGAATGGTGCTGGAAGTTCATGCTACTGAAAAAAAAAATGGGATAGAAGCTACATAGGGGCAAAACTAAAATCCAATTTTTAGGAGTCTGCAATTCCTGCCATAGGCATGGGGCACCACCCAAGCAACCCTAGGATATTCTTCTCACAGGCAAGAGATTTAATTACTCTCCGATATGAAACAAAGACAGTAGGAATTGACAAAAGGGAATGTGTCCCAATGACATGACTTCCAAAGGATTGCTAGGGCTTTACAAAATAAGAGGTCATGATCAGAGAAGGTGGATGGGCAAGCTGGTGCTTCAGGAGGCACTGAGTTACAGCACAAGTTCTGCTGTTTATGTTCCACACTGGCAAAATGTGGTGAGAGCTGTGAAGGGGAAGACATTTCACGGTAGGGACACTAAGTGGCTCAACTGTCATTTCAACACCCGTAATTTACTTAGTTAGTCATTCTTCTATTGTAATGATTGTGAAAAAGCTGATAGCCCTATGAGAACTGAGGATGCTCTACCGGCACGCCCATTCTACAAGAAGTGGAAGACAGAAAGCGCAACCAAGGAATATACAATACTATGCCGGCAGAGATCAGTGCTACTGTTATGAGGACCTGTGTGGCCTCTCATCAGCAAGTCGGAGGGTATTTTCAGGAGGAACGGAAACTGTGAATAAAAACCTTCAAAACATTGAGGGACACCAGTTGCAACACTCATGAGAGCAGGCCCTGCCCCTCTCCAGGGCAGCACAATAGAATCGACCTCATTAACACAAGTGTGGGTGAGCCAGCCCAAAGTTGTGAGCATGAGAAAGCTCTCGCCACTTCTCATGTGTCTTGCGGTGGCATGGGCAGGGAATGATGCCCACCCTCTTGCCCATCAATGCCTTAGGCAGGTGGGAGAGCTGGCCCTGTGGTCATAAGAGTGGGAGAACTATCTCTGACCCTCACCAGCTGCAAAACTAGAGAGAGCAGGCGCTACACCACATGGGCAGCACAATAGAGCCAACCCTGTTAGCACAGGTGTGGGTGAGCCAGCCCTGAAAATGTGACTTTTTTCATGGTTTCATATTTTCACAAATTGGTACCTGTCTTCCATACAATTCTTCTAGAAGGGATGGAGCAGGCTTCGCAGATTAAAAAACAACTCAACTTATAAATAGGTAGGTGACTTGGTCAACATCCCACATTCAAAACTTGTAAGAGTCCTGATGTTATAATTGACTTATCGACAGATATACGACTTAACTATTACATGATAAATTATTAAATGAAATTCACTAAGTCCATAAATGAGACAACTTCAGACAGGTGCCAAAACATGAGCTTCACTGGATCAGGCTAAACATAGCTACAACTTTATTACTACTTATTCTTGGATCTAAGTTGGTGTCCTAACTGCATGACCAACAAACTCTGGAGACAGTGGTAAGCAATACTTCATAACTCCTGTGGTAAGGCTTATGGGATCATACCAGTTTGTGGATTTGTTGTCTATACTACTTCTTCTAGGGGCTAGCCAGACAGTAGGCACATCTGAACACTACAACCACCATCTTGTGAGGACAACCAACATTAAACCGTGCTGAGAATCTGCATAAAAAGACATACCCAACCCTTTTCAGCTGTTCTAGACTCGCCAAGACCTGATTGAAGACATGTGAGTAAAGAAGCCTTCAAATTACTCCCAACACTGTCACGTCCATCAGTATTCCAGCACATGGTGAAATTACCATCTGACTACTGGATTACATCTTATGCTGTCAGATAAACCCAAATATCAGATAAGTTAGATCCAAGAATTCAACCCCTCAAAAAGTATTATTTTTTTTTCTGATGTGCTATATTACATTGCATTATGTGGCAACTAAAGGAAAAATGCACTCACAGGATAGCAGTGGTTATTTAATGATATCAAGTTAGAAACTTTTGAGGGGTGTCTTAGCTAGGGTTTTTATTGCTGTGAAGAGACACCATGACCATGGTAACTCTTATAAGGAAAACATTTAATTGAGGGGGTTTGCTTTCACTTTCAGAGGTTCAGTTCCATCATTATCATGGTGGGAAGCATGACAGTGCAGGGAGATGTAGTGCTCAACTGAAAGTCTTACATCTTGCAGGTAATAGGAAAGGACTGATAGACACACTAAGGGAAGCTTGAGCAAAAGAGACCTCAAAGCCCACTCCCACAGTGACACACCTCCTAATAGTGCCACTCCCTTTGGGGGTCATTGTTTTTCAAACCATGTAAAGATTAGATAAAATTAGTAGAATCTAGTCAAACCTTAAACTGTTAGAGGTATTAATAAAGTATTATTTTAAAATATTGAGTCTTGGCAGTGTTTCTTAGCTGTGACCTGAAATATTTGAGATTTTTGTTTGCTTAGTTTGTTGGTTTTCCTTTTCAGTGATATTTTTTAAAAAAGAGATTAGATAAAATAAAAAGTAGAAACTGACTGAGAGAATGGTTAAAATATTTTTCTTTAATGAGTATCTTATATAATAATCACATAAATTTCCATATAATCTGAAGGGCATTTTTTCCCAGTTGTAATGACTTTTGAGCTACAGTGTTCTGAAAAAAACAACAAAGAGAATGCTCACTGTCACTAGAGTCCACCAGTCCAGCTCTTGGTTTCTGTGAATAAACAGAGAAGGTGCACAGAGGGAGTCTGTGGTTTATAAAAGCCATGCAAGCTCACCAACAAAACCTGAAACTCCCAGGTCTCTAGATTTGCTGTTGAATCTCTCAAAGGACATAAAAAAAAATCAATATTCCACAAGGTGACAAAATTGCTATGGTGCCATTTGACGATCAGGATTATATTTTACACAATCAGATTAACCCAAGTATTAGGGAAATTAGATGCACAATTACAATTCCAAAGGCAGTACTATTTCTTTTTCAGATGTGCTGTATTACATTGCATTGCTTGGCAATTAAAAAGCATATATGTTCTAAGGAAAGCTAATTTATACAAATGGGATGGTGACAAGGGACAGGGTGACAAGGAGAAGGACCCAAAACAGTATAAAAGAATCAGCTGGGCGGTGGTGGCGCACGCCCTTAATCCCGGCACTCGGGAAGCAGACGCAGGCTGATCTCTGTGAGTTTGAGGCCAGCCTGGTCTACAAGAGCTAGTTCCTGGACATGCTCCAAAGCTACAGAGAAATCCTGTCTTGAAAAGCAAAAAACAAACAAACAAAAAAAAAAAAACAAAAAAAAACCAGAAAAATAAAAAAGAATCTTTCTGGGACTATGGGAAAGATATATATTATGATTTAGGTACAAATTATGTGTGTATATATTTAATGAATCAGAACTGTGCTCAAGGTTTGAGCACATACAAATTACTCCCGTCCCCAGAAATTAGTAATAACAATGGCGCTGGAGAACTGATTGTGCAGTGAACACTCACTCTCAGAGCAGAGCTATAATTCAGATACCAGGGTCCATGTAAAAGCTGAGTGGGTGTGGTTGACCCACCTGTATCCTTAGTTCCAGGAAGACGAAGACCAAGCTGGTTAGCCAGACAAGCTGAAATGATGGATTCCAGGTTTAGTGTGAGGTTCCCGCTCAGTGAAGAAGATGGAAGGCAGTCAAGGAAGACATCCAAGGCACTTTGGCTTTCCATACATATGCACATGTCTGCCTGTGACTTCCCATACATAGCACACATGCATGCAAAAAGCAATAGTAACAATGAAGGAGAATTTGTTGCTACAAATGAGGAGGTAACTTGTCAACAACTGTTTTGTCAGAGGAAGATGGCTTGCATCATCACTCAGTTTCTCTGGTAAGGTCAAGGACATACATATGTGGCTAGAAAATAAAGTACCACTAACAGGCATTCAGGGGCTAGACATATATGGCCACAGAACATTAGTGTTGGAAAGGATACAATAAATCATCCCCCTTTGATTTTATTTCATAGATAACCTTGCCCTTGCTAGCAAACCAACCACAACCCCCCTAGTAAAGGAATGTGATGGGCCATTGTTTATAGACTTTAGAAGCTCATTTATCCAGTTGAATCAAGAAGGTACATAAAGTGGGTAACTCTGGTGTTCAGAAAGCAACACAGATAACATAAACGTTGTAATTGAACTGAAACATGATTCTTACTCATTCGCTCTTCAGGGTTTTGTTAAACAGGCAAGGTCTTTAACCCCTCCAATGAGTAGATGTGTTAACTGGAAATTTGAACACTTATCATAGTCAAAGAGAGACACGGCAGCACCATGGGTACAGAAGAAACTCTGCACTGAGTTGAAGTGCTCCTCTGTGCCTCCATTTCCTTATTTGTCTGATGAGATCTCACCTCTTCCACAGGCAGTTATGAGGATTAAATGGGATAATAGTCTAAAACCCTTTGAAATAGCACTGGATTCATTGAAAGTGCTGAAGCATGGGCTCCCTTCACTCTCTGTGGTGGTTTGAATGAGAATGGTCCCCACAGGCTCATCTATTTCAATGCTTAGTCACCAGGGTATAGAACTGTTCGGGAAGGATTAGGAGGTGTGGCCTTGCTGGAGGAGGTGTGTCACTGGGAGTAGGCTTTGAAGTTTCAAAAGCCCATGAGGTGCCCAGTGTATTACTCTCTGCCCGCTGCCTGCAGATCAGGATGCAAAGCTCTCAGCTCCATGGCTGCCCGCACGCTGCCGCTGCCGTGCTTCCTGCCATGATGATAATGGACTGACCCTTTAAAACTGTAGGCAAGTCCCCAGTTAAGAGCTTTCTTTTTTCGAATTCCCTTGGTCATGGTGTCTCTTCACAGCAGTAGAACAGTTACTAGGACACCCTCCTCCCTTTCCACAGTCACACACAAATTAAGAATTTAACTACAGGCTAAAGAAGGTTAGCGTTCTTTGATGCTGTGTTATTTCCTTGGTTTCTTAAAGAAATAAAAATCTCCTATAGTGTGTCAGCTTTCATTCTTGGCTCCATTTCATTACGAGGTTAAGGATTTAAACAGTGTTTCCTTCCATTTGTTTCAGCGTTTGGTCCACATAATTTGACAACATGTATTTGCCTTTGTTTTGTAACAAATTAACTTCATTAGATCTTTTTTTCTGCACTACATTTCTTTCCAGAGAAATAGTATTATTTCCTGATGTTCAAATTGAGTCCCTTGGGATAATATTTATTAAATAAAACAATAAAAATAGGAAGAAAAATTGTAAATGATCCAAAAGAATCAAGGAAACAAATAGAAATAAACTTAACTCACAGAAGAAATGCTGGGGAGTGTGAGTGTGGACTCTTGGCAGCAGCCCTGATGCCAGGCACTTGTAGAGAGGTGCTCCTGGGCCCAGCTCTGTGTTCTACAAGGATATGGACTCCAAGTCACTTACAGCAGGAAACTGTTTTCCTGAAGACATTTGGAACTTTTCTGTCATTTCAAATCCTTATCCCCCAGTTACCTTTTGTTTTTAGGAGACATCATAAGTATCAAATCGCTTCAGGGGGAAATCAAAGACTATTATCTGCAAACCGTTCGTGTGCACAGGTTATATTTCATTGTGCCAGATGAATCTGATTGTCTCTACCTGAGACTTAGATTTAAGCACGACTCTCTGTTTTTCTCAGGGGCTGAATTACATTATACTGCTTGGCAATTTGAAAGCAAATGCGATCTGAAGGCAAAAAAATAAAAAAAAATGTCGTTAGCTGTACTATGGGGCACACATGGAATGGAAAGGGACACAGGAGAATCATCTTGGGTAATGGAAACACTCTGTCTGTGGATTGCCCCCTGCGTGACACAGCGACTGTGACCCACATAACCACCCTAGCACTCCGAGTCTCTCTTGGGTATTGAAGATGCCCAGTACCTTTTTGGTTCATTTCATTCTCACTACAGATCCCTCTCCCTCAGAATGCTTTCCTATTGAGTCGAAGTGATGTACTGTCTGTCTGCACATATACTTGGCCAGAACAGGGCCGGGAACTAAATCTTTGATTCAAATATGTTTTAGAAATTGACATAGACATGACACGGGACTCTGTGTTTGAAAAGCATCTGTTGGACTATTTCACACCAACTGAAGGCTGACAGGTCACATTTTATTTTTTCCATTCTGTCACAGAAAGTGGTGGTCACGTAAGGCCATGGCGGTAACACTCACAGGATTGCATTGGCTAAGCATTCCTAAGAAAAATACAAACATCTTCAAGCAGTACTGAGAAGCACACATTCCCATCCACACAGGATGATTTCAGCCTCCCCAGCAGGGTAGATTGCTGGTCCCCAGCCACTAACACTTGGATGCCTTTGTTCTAGCATCTCCCAGCAGTAAAAACGGAATGGAAAAGAAGCTGACAGCTCGCTGGTGTCGCTGCTGTGTTTTTAGCAGAAGAAAACTAGCTGAGAAGGAGGAGAGGAACGTGAGGAGTTTAGGAGAAGGCAGAGGTGAGTGCCGAATCAGAACTGAGTTTATCTGAAGTGGCGGAAGCAGTCACAAATATTTTGTAGGTTTCCTTCCTTCAAAGGAAATGGAGCATTAAACAAAACTAAATTGCAAAGACCAGTTAAATTAACCTCATGATTGCCAGCGCTGCTAAGTGTGAAAGGAATCGTGCAGCCTGAACTTTCCCTCCCAGGAAGGATATTGTGAGCATTTCTAAAGGATTATGAGCAAAATCCTGCAACTATGAAAGATATGTCCCAGATATCTTTGAAAGGAAGTGAGTCCATTCTTCGTATAAAAGATGTGTTGTATCTCATTTTAAATCAATACTCCTGTGGACAGAGAGAGAGAGAGAGAAATAATGCATGGGACTCCTTAAAAATTAACATATAAAACACCAAGCCAGCAGGCTCCCATGCTGCAAGGAAACAGATCTGTTACCATTTCTGGGCCATTTTTAGTTACAGGAATACACTATCTTGTCCAGTCTTTTGCTGGCTGCCTCTCTTCCCAGGTAGCCCTTGCTATTACACTTATGAAGCCCACAAAAACACCCAACGCATTCACTGTGACCTCCACTGACTTCCAAACAAGAACATTTCTAAAATATATATTATTGTTTGAGACAAATCTCTGTACTTGCCCTGTTTGAATTGAACACACACACAGTAAAATCCACATGGCAAGGAGATCCGAGTCCCTCCAGCTCTGTGCTGTTAGGATTGGGGGAGGAGCTGTCACAAGAAGGCTCTCAGAGAAAAGAGGTGGAATTCAAAGCCAGCACCAGTTCCCCTGGGGTCTGTTGTAATCAGGAGACAAATGGTCTATAGTCAGTAGCTCGCATTCATTCTGTCGCAAGAGGCTGCCAAGTCGAGCTTTTGTGGAAATCCAGTATGAGTCTTTTTTCCCCTTTTCAGTTGCTTTTAGAACAAGAAGAATAAAAAAGTGCACTGCTGACAAACAGTGCTTTGGGCATTTGACATCGGTCTTTGATCTAGTTACTCAGACAGTTCAAAATGAACAAATTAGGTGTTTACAACAAAAGACATTTCATTTCAGCCCGTTCAAGTGCCAAGCAGGCTGGACAGCCTTCGCCGGCAGAGCTGGGAAGTTTTCCACTGCCAGACCACAGGGCCGGTGTCGGTAGTTCATTCCCTCGATCTTAATAAATTATGATACTTTTTTTTTAATTAAAGGGAAAAAGGAAAAAAGAAAGAAAACACAGAGTTCAGGTCAACAAAGTGAAATCTAAGCCATCTGGAGTTTGGGGCAGGATATTATAGATCAGTCAAGCTGGTGACCCACAGGAGTACTCTTCATTCCTGGCGGGACAGCCACACAAAGAGCATCGTTTTCATTCCTGCCTAAGGACCATGGCACCCATCCAGTCTCCACACCATACGGAAGAGAGCAGAGTCTTTATTCTATTATGCAAATTCAGCTTTTCGAAATATTCTCCCATTGTTCTCGAAGACGGGGAACATCTGGGTATCTTCGTGTGACCTCAATTCATAGAAGAGAATGGATTTGTTCTCTTGACTCCAGTGTCGCTTTACTCCTAGTAAGAAAAGTGTGGCTTTTAAAAAGTGCCTTCCTGCCTCTGTTTCCCCCTTTGTGGAACAGAGTGATTGCACCTTGAATTGAATTGTGAAAGCTTCTGACACCCACGACCGAGAGAGGACCGGAAATAGTCTATGCCAGTTTTCACCCTCTTTCTCTAGTTGGAAAAGCTGACAGAAGTCTTTTTGAGAACACTTGCATTGTTTAGAGACACAGACAGCAGGTGCCTCCAATGGTGGTGCGCTGGATTCTCCTGTGCCATGTGGAAAATGTGTGCTGAGAAATGTCCTGTTTGACTCTCAGCAATACGGCAGGACAGAAACGAAGTGAACATAAAAGGCGTCTGCTAGCACAGATCCAACTAGTCCCTAGAATCTAAATGTCAGCCTTGAAAATACCAAGCAAACCCAGCCTGTCTCATCCGTTACCACCCTCCCTTATAATTACCGGAAAGTAGTTATTTATCTGTTGTGTTCGGCTACTGCCAGGACTCTTGAGTTTAATTATCAGACTTCACTGGAAGTTCCATTTCCGCTGTCCCCTCTTCTTTTTTTGCAGTGGCCTTAATCACATCTCTTACAGAATTCCTGTTAACTGTATCGGTGCAGTTTCCGGATACAGCTTTCTGATGGTCCTCGGTTTCTGCCCAGGAAGTATCTCTCCTGGAATCCACTAGCAGAGGTGTAAGGGGTAGCTGTTCCACGCTTTCCCCCTTTGCAAGCATGGCTCTTTGTTATTGCAGAGTTCACAGTCTCCTATCCACCAAGACAGATGCCTTGGGGAAGGTGTCCTGTGGGAGTTTCCTCTGAGTTTTGGACGGAAGCCTTGTTAAGATACGGCATGTTCTAAACGGAGGTGGGAGAACATCCCATCCTGTAGGCAGGTTCCTGAAGCTCGTAAACGACTCAAAGGCTCCAGGAGATCGCTAATGGACCAGATTCACTGGAGTCCTCCCTCACCAGGATTTCTAAAGGGTGAGGAATGTTGAAAGATTCTCAGACCAGGCGAGATGCTGAACAGAGGCTCAGATGCACTGAACTATCTGGAAAGGATGCTCTCCAATCTGTTGAGCTGCCTGTGTGGTGGGCTCCGGGTTTTCTGCTTCCTGAACTATCACCCAAGCCTGCTGGGGTGGGCTTTAGTAATGCAGCTGTCTTTAAGTCACTTCTGCCCCTGTAAGTAATCCCTTGCCCATATTCTTTTAACACCAATAAGACTCAATTGGCTCACTAAGTCCATGGTGTCCATACTTGGGTCTGTTGTCAGCTCCTTATGTGGGGTGAGTAGATATTCTAGTCTTTCCAGAGCACAGGGCTTCCAGAATCTGCCCACAAAAGAGCAATTGAGCAAGGAAATTGAGTCCTGTTCCAATAAGGCACTAGGGGAAGAGCAGACAGTCAGTTCCTACCAGCTCTTTTATCTCACTTTGCTGGCAAGAGACCCTTCCAGGAACGAATCTGTACTGGGTGTGAGTCTGCATTTTTAACATTACAAACTTACATCTATACATATCTATATATTAAATGTATGCCTGTGTAGGTGCCCGCTTCTCTGTAGGTTCACTGCACACTTACAGTACTTACAGAGGCCAGAAGAGGGCATCAGATCTCTGGTCTTACAGATGGTTGTCATCAGCCTGAGGTGGGAACTGAACCTGGGTCCTCTGAAAGACCAGTAAGTGCCCCTCATGATTGAGCTCTTTTCAGTCCCAATCATTACAGTTTTTATCTGTCAGAGAAGAGGATCCTTCCGAGGGAAAAAACTGGTTCCGAGTGTGACCCTTTCACTCAAACTACCATAATATTTGATTATCAGAGACAGTGGTTAAAGCTGAGCACAGTGGTGTCTGGACGCAGTTGACTTTCATAATAGGAAAAAATGTATAACATAAGCGGGGAAAAGAGAACTGATAGTATAAGAGCCAACATTAACCTGTAAGCCCCTCTTGCCCAAGGACAATATAACTTCCTAGAATGTTGGGAGCTGTAGTTCTTGGGAAATACCAAGCCATACACTTTCACTCCCCTAAACAAGTTTGACCCATCTACACCGGATGTGCTTAATCACACGTGGGCGGGAGGCATGTGGGCAGGAAATACGTCCAGATGTATGCTTGCCCCTGATGGAACCTGATGGGAAATGGAATGAATTTGGGGTTTTGCTTTTTAAGCTGCTGCAAAAAGTGACTCCTGAGGTTTTTCTGGGAATCCTGGAATGGACCTGACCAGAGTTCATCCTCGCCAGTACTTAATTATAGCATAATGTAGGAGGTTCTTCTGTATTTGTATTGCTTTCATTGGTTGAATAGGGCAGAACTTAGATAGGCGGGGAAAAGAGAACTGAATGCTGGGAGAAAGAAGGCAGGCAGAGAGAGCCACCATGGAGTCACCAGAGTCAGACATGCTGCATCTTTCCTGGTAATCATGGTAAGCACAGATTAATAGAAATCAGTTAGATCAAGATGTGAGAGTTGGCCAAGAAGAGGCTAGATATAATGAGCCAGGCAGTAATTTAATTAATACAGTTTCTGTGTGGTTATTTCGGGGCTAAGCTAGCTGGGCGGCGGGACACAGCCCGTGCCTCCTACAACAAAAGTATGCTTCAAATTTGGCTCAAACATTGTGGAGCTTGTCTTTCTCTTGCTGTTCTCAGGATTTGGACACACCTGACTTTTATGATAGGAAAAATATAAACATTGATAGCTCCATGCTGTCATCTGTCTTCTGCTAATGACTCTGGCTCCAAGGAGGAAAACATACCCTTAGCATTTGTTGTTACTGTTATGAGCTCTGCTAAGGATTGGAGTCATTCTAGAGAAATTGGTTTAGCTAGAAGTGAATTATCACATGGCAGTGATTTTGCTCAAGTTTGTTTGTAGCGGGGCTCAACATTAATGGAAGGTTTCTCCTGCCGACTGCTTGTCTTCTGCAGTATCCTTTTCTCTATCATACAAGGTCAATGGCAGCCAAATAAATACAGACTTTTTAACCCCAGCCTTTGTAACGGTTACTTTTCTCATTACGGGAACCAAATACAAGAATGCAACTTAAAGGGTAAGGGTTTGTTTTGGCTAGCCATTTAAGAAGTAATACAGTCCATCATGCCCGGGAAAGCACGGAGGCAGCAATGGGAAGCAGCAGGCCACATTGTAGTCAGGAGCTGGTGATGGGACAGGCTGAAGGCTGGACTCTGCAACCTCAAGGGCTACCTCTAAAGACCCACTCCTCAAAGCGTGCATTGCTCTCTTAAAGGTTTCACAGCCATCTTGAACAGTCCCCAACTGAGGACTAAGTGTTCAGACACGGAAGCCTATAAAGGGCATTTCTCTCTTTAAGTCACCACAGCTACTTCCCACTTCTAGAGGAAGTCATTCAATATCTCAAAACCCCACGATCCCCAGATACTGGGGTTGTGAAGATCCAGTCCTGTGGGGATGCTGGAAATGCAATGCATTTTATTTGCAAAACACTTAGAACACAGGACACATAGTAAGCCTATGTGTTATGCATTATTATGCCTACTTAGTGTTCTCTACTCCCTCTCCTTCATAGCTTCTGATATATTGATTTTATTTACTCAGATGAAGCTTTTAATAATACAAACATATTGACAATGTGCAGTACAACATCACAGCACTTCAAGAAAACTAGCTCATTAATGAATACTCAGATGAGACATTCTAGGCTCAGCTTTTGCTGATGGGAGCATGAATTTGCTTGCAGCAGAACATGTACATTTACAAACATCTTAAAGGTATGGAGCTTTGTGTATTTTGCACGATTTCAAATCCTAAGGACATGTTGTCTTGTTGGTTTCTGGTAGCTGTCATAAAAATTACCATTCGCTTGGCTTCAACAACCGAAATTTGTTTTCTCACAGTTCTGGCCATCAAACATCTGAAACCAAAGCCACTCCCTCTGCAGAGGCTTGGGGGAGAGACTGTGCTCATCCTTTTCCTGCTCTTGCTGGCTTGAGGCATGCTTTAACTTGTGGCGCATCATGCCACTCTTTCTCCAAGGTCACCTGCATCCTCTTCACTTTCAATCTTCTGTGTTGTCTCTGCAGACTCAGTTTTATAAGGATTTGTCCTTGGATGATCCAGGACAAACACTTCCATCCGCAGTACTTCCTTTGCCAGACAAAGTCATAATCACCGGTTCTGGGGACTAGAAGGAAGACATGCCTTTTCCAGGGATACTTAAGCCTTTTCTAACACCAAGAATATGATAGAAGAATTTGTAAAATGCTGTCTGATTTGTTGTAACCAAATACAAATAAGTGATCATAGTCATAGATTTGTAAGACTGGTTTGTAACAAAATGATGTTCTGCTGTGGAGGCCCAAAAATGTGGTCAGGGAGTTGGGACTTACCTCTATTCCTTCAAAGTTATTGTGTTTCTACCTCAAACAAAGGTCCCACCTAGGTTTAGATCAGAGAGTTCTGCTCTCTCAAGATTATTGTCAACAGGGGTGGCTAATATCCAGACCTTGTATTTCAGGAATAGAGAAGTAGATATGTTTCTACCCCAAACAAAAGTCTAAGGATACAGCTAAGGTTCCAGTTCCCTTAAGAAGATAACAATTCCACCCAGGGAGTGTTTTGCCTATAGAATGTTTTGGTCTAGGGTGTGAGCGTGAGTTGTTTTGTTTTAGCAACAGAATGTTTAACTATGAATGTACCCCATGACCTTCAACAGGTCTGTTCATTTCCTTGTATTATATTAATGCAGTTTTTATCTTATTCCTACCTCTTGAGGTCAGGGTATTTTTAAGCAATTGGAAATTAAATGTGGGCAATTTCAGTGTTCACTGGAACTCCCTCCCAGTACTATTCTATGTTTTTCTGTATTATTATTTTCACGTCTTTGTACTCTTTGCTTATATTCCTATTTCCCACACTCCTACCCTGGCAAGTGGTATTTTATTGAGACTGATCCTCAACATTCTGCTGATGTGAAGAAGCAAGATAAGAAAAGGAGGAAGAGGACTATGGTGTTCTGTTCCATGTCTCATGCACTGTTTTTTATTGTTTGAAGCATGATTAACAAACACTCAGAGACAGATGTTGGGGTTCAACCTGAAGACCAGAAAAGCAAAGAAGCTGGCCACTGGCTCTTACCTCTATTTCAGTCCGAAATGGTGATCCTGCCTCCAGGAATCTCAGAATGAGACTGAAACTGAGAGCTGTCTCCTCCTGTTTTTATAATCCTTTCTAGTTCTGGGATTAAGGGCATGGACCACTACCGCCTGGTTAGCTAGTGTGGCTACGGAGATTAAAGGTGTGTTTCATTGTGGCTACTAGGATTAAAGGTGTGTGTCATTGCTGCCTTGTCTGTAAGGCTGGCCTGTATGGCTGTTTTCCTTTTTTGATTCTCAGGCAAGCTTTATTTATTAAAATACAAATAAAATGCCACTACAATCGTTCCTCCAGGAAGATGATGGTGTCCAATGAAAGACAATAGTTTTCCTCAGTCCACACAGGAAGAGGAAAGGGCCTCAAGAAACTGTAGAGGTTAAGGATGACGAGTGGAGCAGAAACAGACTGTCTCCTGTTCCTGCATTAATGTCACCCTTTGCGTCTCCCCTGAGGGTCAAAGCTTTGGGAGAACCGCAGAACCCCTATTTTACTTTGGCTCCAATTTATCTCATGAGGTTTCCGAAACTTCAACAAATGATCAGGGAAAGCAACGGGGCCAAAACCAAAGAAGCAGTGGTAACCAGCATGAGATAGGAGACTCACTCCACTGAAGAACCCCAGAGAAATCTGCAGGGAATTATGGAAGTTGACGTTTGCATAAACATTTCCTCATTTAAGCAAGTAAAGATTATTATTAGCTGAAAAACTGAGAAAGGATGGAAGAAATGCTTTGAGAGTCAGATTAAATTATTTTTCTAATGTTTATTTAAAACATTATCAAAAACTTGAGGGTATAAGACAATCATAATTATTAGTTCAGTTTCCATATCTCAGCAGAAGTTTGAAATAGAGATACTAAAAGTCTGTGGGTTTTTGTTTCTTCTTTTCTGATAACACTGGGAAAATCCTCTTCTAGGCTCATCCAGTGTTAGCAGAACACGTGGCAGTGAGCACGGAGTCCATCTTTCCTTGATGGGTTGAGTTTCTGGTGGCTGCCCATGTCCCTGCCTCAGTGTCCCCTCACCTTCAAGGTCTTCTTGTGCTGCTATAGAATTTCTCTTCTTTATTAAAAGAGGTTATACTGGACACAAATAGGTCATTTAAGAGACTTTTCCTGTGTTAACGGCCGCTCTGGAGGGGAAGCAGAAGACCAGATTCTAATCTCATGTGTCCTGCCAGTTCATTTGCTGATGATCATGAGAGCCCTGTGCTCTGAGCAGGACCCAGCCTTCTAGTGAGGATGCACTAAACGTCTAAGTAGAAGCTCTGAAAACTCTCTCCTCACTTCAAAATTATGCACCTCTGCCTTTCTGGCAGTAAAAGACTACAATGTGTTATCAAATCCACAGTGCAAAATATATCTTGTGAATTTTCCACGACTTGCCAGCTATTTCCAGCACCATCACTGGGGTCAGAGCAGTGGGAGGCTGTCAACTTGAGTGGCACTTTCAGGATGCATGGCATTGTGGGTATATGATATGATAAGCATTCTAACTAGTTTTCAATAGGAAACTGCCAAACAATCATGCAATGGAGTTATTCAAAATAAAGGATCAAGCTACATGAATATTGGCTTCATCTGCTAACACTCCTTTTATATAAATTGTTACATGTGGAGTTTAAATATAACCAAGTGGCCAGCATGAAAGCCATTGAGGTGTTTAGTTTCCAGCATGACTTAAGTGTAGTGCACAAAAGACAGGTCATGAATTCCTTCTGCAATATTCAACTTCTGGCATAGTAACTTGTACCATTCCTGACCAAGGGATGTGAAAGGGAGGATAATGTGACTTGCAGTTCCGTAGGACGCAGTCCATCAGAGCAGAGATGGTTAGCAGCTAGAGCAAGGGATGGCCAGCCGCACTGCATCCATAGTCCAAAAGCAAAGAACGATGAATATTATTAGGTCCAGGACCCTAGTCCTACCTTATTCAGAGTGGGTTTTCTCACCTCAAGTAACCTCATCTCAAAATTCACAGACATGCCCAGAGGTTTGTTTCAATATTGCTTCCAAACCAATCAAGTTAACCACTAAGATCAACCTTCGCACTTGCTCAATAACATTTTTCTAAATGACTACAAATTTGCAATTCTTTTGAGACTCCTTTATCTAAAACATTGGCTCAAATCTGCAGGCCTCCATATAAGGCATAAAAAGACGTAAATATCTATTCTCAGCATTCATGGGAGTCATATGAGCAGGACTTCGTTGGACCCTGAAATGCAGGGTCCAATGTAGGATTCATAGTATTAATTGTTGAAAACAATAAAGCAAGGACCCTGTCTTCACATCTGTCGTTGTGTTTCCTCAATTATTTTCTTGGCAATGCTGTGTTCCTGCTGTTAAATCTACTTCACGTTCTTCAATCACTAAGGAAACAAATACTCCCCTGAATTTCCCCAGAAGGTAATGGTCTGAAAGTGAGAATTTAGGAATCAGAGCACCAAGAAGGGACACTTTTTAGGGCTTACACCCTGGGTCTAGAGGTTAACTGAATTTTGTTTATTTAATAAAGCAAACCTTTATTGAGTACCCACTTGTAACATGAGGGCCAGGCTGCTTGTTGGGTTTCTGTCCTGCTGGGTTCCCGCAGCTGTTTAGCCCCAAAGAAAATCACACAGAGATCTTCAGAAGATTATAAACTGATTGGCCCATTAGCTCAAGCTTCTTATTAGCTTTTATAACTTATATTAACCCATTATTCTTATCTATGTTAGCCACATGGCTCAGTACCTTTTTCAGTGGGGCAAGTCACATCCTGCTTCTTCGGTGGTCTGGGCAGGAGTGAGGAGGAATGGGCTTCCTCCTTCCCAGCATTCTCCTGGTCTCATCACCCCGCCTCTCTTCCCTGTCTGGTTTACCCTCCTATACTTCCTGCCTGGCCAATCAGCTTTTATTTAAAACATGATTGACAGAATACAGACAATTATCCCGCATCACCTACTCAATGTCATATTTCTTTGTTAGAGATAAAATGGTGGACAAAGCAGTCCTTGGAGTTAGAGTATGGGTTCTAGTCTAAGCCAGACAGGAAACAAACAAATAAAAGAGCTGTGATGAGTGATTAGGCATGAAGTAAGGGGAGTGAGTATGACAAGGGAAGGGTTCTGACACGTGTGATGGATTATGCAGGATGGGAAAAGGGAGTTTTAGGCAGACTTCGAGCATACGTATTAAACCACTGGAATACCAATATGTTGGACACATTCAAGAAATGGCAAAGAAGCCAGAGTATCTCCAGCGGGGTGAGCAAGTGGCAGTGTGGTAACAGAGTTTGAGGGGACAGCCAAGGCCGGCTCTTAAATGGCTATGGTAGTGATTTCAAAGGCGTTTAGTCTGACTATTAAATAAACCCAGCGAATTTTTTTTGTGGGTTTTAAGTCAAAACTACATGGCTACATAAATTTCTTTAAGTATTTTCATTTTCAGATTCAAGTAAAGTCCCAGTAGCAACTATTTTATTGAGATCCAATTTAAATCAGTACTGAACTCTTAGTTTATATCAGACACTTGTAAAGGCTCTGGTATATATGTGTGTGTGTATATATATATAGTATAAATGTATGTATATAACCATTATGTGGCTCCAGACTAGTAATAAGCAAGAAGAAATCAACAAAAAAAATCTATATTCAAACAAGATATCAAAATAAGAGTATCAGAAGACTGGTATGGAATACTGAAGTAAGAATTATAATTACTCTTTGGGTGAGGGTCTAAATAAAAGTGATTGAAGATGTGGCATCTGAGTTGGACTTTGAGTGATTAGAATTGTGACAATAAAGGAGAAGGAGGAGCTACGGTATTGATCTGGTTGTTTGCTGCCTATGGACATAGTTCAAGGTCAGTCTGGACAGGGAACAGTATAGTACAGTGGTCAACGACATAATCCTGGCAACTGTCGATTTATCTCATATTTTGTGGTACTGGGAATTGAACCTAGGACCTCACGCTTGTTGGCAAGCTCTCTACCAGGCAGCGATATCTCTTTCCTGTAGTTTCATCTTTAATCCTTATTCTACCATTGCTTGTGGCCATGTCAGAGGAGCAGCAGAGAGCAATTGACTTCAGGCGATCAGACCACCAGGAAACAAAACCCTGATGGGTACATCTTGGCTAGGCAAGGCCTCCAGACCACAGATCCCAGAGTATCTTTTGCTTCTGCTGTGCCTTTACATGTTTGCCACTGCCATCTTTCTCTGGTGTCTGGCTTGGTATGAATGGGTGTGGGGAGATCCCCACTGCCTGTAATGTAGTGTGTTTATCTCATGGAAACATCTTTTCCATTGGGCATTTTGACCCATAGATTATTAAAGGTGACTTCCTCCTAAACGATACAGTTGAACTGAAGCAATGATCCTATACAATAATAGTGTTAGTTAAAATAGGATTTTGATGATTGAGGGTCTTTAATAAATATAGTAAGGGATTATGATAGAAGTTAGTTTCGTGGAGAAATCAGCATAGTAAAAGATAGAATAAACTGTTGGCCCTGCCTCTGATAAAACAGAGGTTGCAGAGGATAAAAAATAAAACAAGGAAGTATCATACAGCTAGGAACATGTGAGTTTCTATGGAGGAGCCACATAGACTGTGGCTTAGCTTAATAATTAAGAAAAACAATTGTGTCCCAGTAGCCCAGCTAGCTTAAATTCTTTTAAGCTTAATGTTGGGAGATGCGTTCACAAGTTTCAGAGTGCATCATAGCTGACACAAACCTTTGAAAATAACTTAATGTTAGACTAACTACATATTTTTATTAAATAGCTTTGAGGTGAAAAACCCAAGAAGTTTTAGAAAGGCACCTAGTTGAGTGAGGAACTCTTTAAGATCAGGGAAGAAGAACAAAGCTGCCGGGGACCAGCCACAGCAGAGAAGTAGGTCAGGTCAAATATCATTAGCTGGCATGCCTTTCTTGCTAGGACTGGTTAATGACTAACGGTGATGATTAATTACTTGTACCCATTTCTGCCCACAATCTCCTGATATAAAAAACTATTGATGAGTGGGTATGTACCCTAAAGACTTAAAGTAGAGCTGACTGATGTTTTTAATGTATAAAAGTTTAGGTTTGTGATTCCTTTAAAATTTCTTATAAGATTGCCTTTCAAGGTAAGTAATAAAGTGATTGGTCCTTTCTTTGTAACCACAAAACACAGCCCTGCCAGTAAAAGAACTGGCTGAGAAAAATATCGTGCTTGCACACACTCTGCTAATCTCTAACAAGTTACTTGGGTATGTATGTCCATGGGTTCTTAGTGATAATTTGTTTTTCACATGTAATAAATAAAATGTTTAATGATGTAAGAGATATGGATAGCATGCTGTTTTTCACTTGGATTCATTGTGATCATTCACTTGAAAAATAGAATGTAACCACATCGTAGTTTCTATACTACCTGAAATCTTTTGCTGTATATAAGTTGTAGAGGAAAAATAAAGAATAATAAGAATACAGAAAAAGAATAAAGAAGAGCGGTGTGTGTCTTTTCCTTCACCGCCTCAGATAAAAAGGTCACAGTACACCAACTCAGTGGATTTGCCTTTGATCCCTGTGCTGTTGGAGGCTGGCTCCCCAGGTAGTGAAACACCATATTCTGTGTATCACTGGAAAATTTATTGAAAACAAACAACAGAACCTTCTGTGAACCTCAGTTTACCCACTTGTACTGCACTACTATCACATAGCTATTTGTAAAGATTAACTAGTTTCATATTAGTGCCTTCTTTAAGAAATTGCAGTATATGTCAAGAGCAACACAATATTTGCTGTGATTCTATCAAATTAAAGGTAGACTAATATTCTCTCATTGATGGAAATGGCAGCCTGCCTTTTCTAGAAGGATTTACACTTTTAAAAACAGAGTGACTTTTCAACGCACTTGATTTTAAGAGTAAAAGTCTAAGCTTTCAAGGACAGATGCTTCACTTTGTAGAGATTACGTTTGTGCCTAGTTATTTCGGATGGGGCTGAAGTGACAGACTTAATGAAGACATGGGTCACATAACTTCACCCCCGCTCTAAGTCACAGAATAAACCCTCAGCCCTGGCTAAGCAGGAGGCAAATGGATGATGAAAAAGACAGACCACACCATTACACTATGTGGATCATTCAGCAGCTAATCATCAGAAGGGGAACGCAAAGGCATATCCCAAAAGCACTGAACTAGTGACTGTAAGTTGACCTAGGTTCATATTCTTATGCCTGTTGACTAAACTTGAATTTTTTTTTAAAAAAAAACTTCATTATAGTGTGTGTGTGTGTTTGTGTATCTGTGTCTGCTTGTGCACGTGTGGTTGTGTGTATACCATAGTGTATGTGGAGAGATCAGAGGACAGCTATGGAAGCTGGTTCTCTCTTTGTACCATTTGGATTCCAGGAATTGAGCTCAGGTTGGTCATAGACAACTTTACCCATTGTACCATTTTCCTCCATCCTGAATTTAAACTTTAAGTGTTAACCTCTAGGTTGAGATTCCGGCATGTTTTCTCGCTGATAAAAATCTCATATGATTATTCACAAAGACTTTTCAACTGACCTAATCATATTATAATTTCCAACGTGATAAAATATAGACCCGGAAACACTAAAGCAAAACATAATGTGATCAAGGTGCAAAGAAGAGGGGCAGTAAGGGTTGGAGAGACATTGTGGGATAGGACAAACAGCTTGCTTTTGGCCATGGTAAAGCTCAACTTGGCAGTGAGAACACAAAGCAAAGTCAATGTGTGGTGACCGCTCCTCACCCCTTTCATCTAGCACCCCTCCTCCAAACCCTGCCTTGCCTGGCAACTACTTTACATATCCTGGCCTTAGCAGAAATGCAGCCAGCTTGCCCTATGCCAGCAAAGTACCTAATGACAAGGCAACTCTTGTCAGAGACCTGCCCAGTGAATGGCAAACTAAACTTGCCTTGCCTCCAGCTGCTTTGCTGTGTTTAGACTGCCCTTTGTTGGCCATTTGCTCTGTATGCATCCGAGGGTGGCTGGGAACAAACTGATGGGAGTCTAACTGTTGAGAGAGGTGAAGGGATGACATTTTAAAGGCAAACACTGAGATTTTTCAGTCAGAGAAAGCCACAGCTGCTACAGATGCTGGCGTAATGGATGACACGGGGAGCTAGGAGCAGAGGGGAATGTCAGTTCAAGATGAGAGGTTGCCGACAGAGAAAACAATCAACTCAAGATGAAAACTGAGGTACCCAGGCAGTGAGAAGGGGGCTGAGTCCTCTCAGTCAGAGGGCTGGCTGAAGGAAAAGCTGAGTACCAAATAAAAACTGTTGTAAGACAGAAAGTGAGAAATGTAGACTGCTTCTGCATCAAGGCCAAAGAGACATCGCAGCAGCGGTGATGCCTGGAAATATGTAACGCACAACCTTCATTCTCTGAGCAAGCTGTGTTCATCTCCTTTGGAAGCTAAAGGAGTTGGCTTCATGTTGGATGACCTTAAATGACCCCTGCTTGGGTGCCTTTGATTCAAGAAGTCTTTGCCAACCCCTGTGGTTTTCACATCATTACTAATGACAGGAACAAGTACCAAAACATTTTGACCAGCTGCCCAAAGTATCTGAGAGTTTAAAATACAGCTTAGTTGATTGAAAATTCCATCTAGGTGTCAGCTATCCTGGAGGTCTATTTTTGACCCATATCTAGAAGGGCTCATGGAAACAGAAACAGATTCAAAAAGTGCCTAACTCGGTATCAGCAAATCCTGTGAAAGGGAGAATAAAAACATGACTCAGAGTCAGCATGAAGTTTGAAGAACAGTGGGACTTAGATTCAGTGAGATTTCAAAAGCCAGGCAATCACAGCCCTACCTGGCCTTTGTAGCCAAAGAAACCCTGGGAAATCATGAGCATGCCTTCCTCAGTGAGCTCAAAGCAAGTCCAGTGCTTCTTTCTATTACATAGAGAACTTACAGAAACTCAACCTACACCGGTCACTCAAACACCATTTATTGGGGTGCCACTATGTACCCGACACCATCCTGGGATTTAGGACACCACAACAGGAGACACAATGCCAGTGGTCTATATAAGAGCCTCCGAGATTTCAAAGGACTACAGTATGTATCCCAAAATGGGTGATGCCAGCCAGTTATGTTCTTTTTAATAACTAGGGGATTCTAATAATTAGCACCCAAATATAAGCATATAGGACGCTGTCTATATGTTTGGTGATGATAAAAGTTAGGTTGATGGCATTACTTTGAAAGACTATGTACGAGGATTGTGTTCAAAAGGGAATCCTCTTAGATGAACATGATTGTCCCAGAAATAACAAAATAGCCTGGATTGAGCTTTTTTCCCTTTGTCTTCCCCCATCATCATCACAGATGACATTCCCAACATGATAACAAAACAAACAGGAAAACAAGAAAGAGAGAGAAGAAGTGGCTTGATTGTATTAAGATAAAGAATTTAGGGCCTTGGGAGCTCGGGAGGAATATAGGAGACCTTTAGACTTCTTGCTTTTCCCTTTCCTTGCCTCCTTCAGACGCTCTACAGTTAACTGTTAGGACTATGGGCTTCAGCATCTATGCAAATTCCACCTGAGTCTGTCACCACCGCTGCCTGAGTAGTCCTGATGACTTGCTCCATCTTTCAAGGCCCTCTTTCTAACTCCAAGAAACAGCGGTGACAGCGTGGAACCTATAGTCAATGAGAAGGTTTCTAGAAGCCCAGGAATGAGCTTCAGAGAGTGCTGGAGACTCAGCCTACACTCCTTACACCCCCTGATCTCTCCTCCTGTTCCCTTGCTTCACATTTGTGGTCACCATAACCCTTTCTCACTTTCCCATAAAAACTTCATAAAATAGATTGATAGAAGGGGGAACGCAAATAAATACTTATCACCTGTGTGCTCTTGTAGATGCCCCTGCGACCTTCTAAATTCAGTTTTCCGAGTCAGAAACTACAGATGTCAATAACTTCTTTTTCTTATTGGAATGTGCAAAGGACTAAGAGACATCCTCCATTTCCCCTCCAAACACTCTCTAAGCTTTCACATTCTGCTCTAGATAGTTTCCATTTGCCAATCAGATCAATGGGCAGACTTGCCCTCTGGCTTCTGAACTGGCTTGGAGGATGGAAGACAACAGAGGGACTCAGAGGGGGCAAAATGTGGTCCAAGTATTTCTCTCTCTCTCTCTCTCTCTCTCTCTCTTTCTCTGAGGTGTCATGTAAGTGAATGGCACAAGTCTACTGAAGTCTACAGATCTTGTTAGGGAGCTATATCTTCTTTGGGCTCTGCTAGCGTCTTCCCTTATGACGCTCTGTGCTTGGTATTAACAAAGGCTGAGGCTACTGGTCCTATACCCCTCCCCATGGCTAGTTTCACTAAAACAACCTCACACACACTTTGTGAATAGTTTCTTTATTAAATTCTCCTCAGTTACCCCCATCTGAGTGTGTCATCTGTTTTTGTTTTGTTGTTCCTGATATCCCTAGAATCCTGGTTACTGTAACATGTGAAGTCTCTGACATGCTCGGCTTCTTTAAAATGATGACTAAATATTTTAGGAATTGTAAATCTCACTGGCTAGCACATAGTAAACATGATGTCTCTGTTATGCTTAGAGTCAATGAACTCGGGGGATCCTTC